>OZ029919.1:6954902-6997402 GCA_964023275.1 Norana najaformis
AAAGCCACGCAAAGCCTCGCATTTCTGCTGTACCTGTGTACCTGTCATTTACCAATCGACATCACCCCTAATGCCTAAGCACTGTGTCGCAAACGAATCTTGCACGAAACTGCAAGACAATCCCTTATCCAGTGCCGAGGATAATTACTTTAAAAACACTGCATCGATCTCCAACAGCCGATGCAGATAAAAAGCTGAGCTCATCGATAATTGTCTTAAAATGGCGGATTCGTCTTCAAAGAAGATCCCTTCGATGCAACAACAGCTTCTTCTCTTGTCCGCTGCAGAGAAGACAGCCAGACGATTAGAGCGATAAATTTCCTTCTTAAAAGCGTTAAGCAGCCGAGACTTCGTAATTATCTGGTAAATACCTGCAACATCGTCATCATCATCACAATCATCTTTCTGATCATCATCACCACCATCATCCTCCTCCTCCTCCTCATCATCATCATCATCACCATACAACAACCATCATCATCATCATCATTATTATTATCACTGTCGTCATCCTCTTCCTTCTCTCCTCTCCTCCTCATCGTCATCCTCCGCTTCGTCATCCTTCTTGTCCTCCTCTTCGTCGTCGTCATTACCATGAACCACCACCACCACCACCAACACCAAAACCACCGCCACCACCAACACCACTACCACCAACATCACCAACACCAACACTACCACGACCAAAACCACCACCACCACCACCAAAACCACCGCCACCACCACCACCAACACCCCACCAACACCAACATCACCACCGCCATCACCATCGTCGTTGTCGTCATCCTCTTTCTCTTTCTCCTCTCCTCCTCTTCCTCATCCTTGTACTTCTGGTCGTCGTCATCATACCACGCACCATCACCACCGCCATCCTACGCCAGACTGTTAACAAACACCCCAGATGAATCAGACCGAAACCCCCGGAATCACCCAACCAAAACACGATCGTGTTTTCTTCCAACGACGTTTACAGACAAGGATTCAAACCCAAGGAAAAAATCGTAAGTAGTCAGCGAGGAGAAACGAGCCAAACAACCACCCAGACAAACAGAAGCACGTCTTTAGGAAGCGCGGTTTCGCGATACATCGACGCGAGCAACTACGACTACGTACTCCCTGCTCTTCCTCTGGCCTTTCTTCTCGCCGTCTTCTGCCAATCGATGCTCGTTCGGGTGAGTGTAGGACGGAGTAGGTCGGCGTCTCCGACTCTGCAATGCCGTCAGATGATACATTGAATAGTGTGTCGACATGCAAATAGTGTCTTTGTAAGTTGCTCCTTCCTTCTCTCCGCTCCTTCCTGCCTTCTTCCTTCCCTCCACCAGTGCCATTCGAGTGGAGGCATCGTGTATTTGCAATGCTTCGAGCACGCACGCACGTATATAGCAAACAGACCCATTGATACACGTCAACATGCACATATGCTCATGCTCATTCGACTCAGGTTTACGGGTACAGAAAGAGACATACAGACAGACAGACAGACAGAGACAGACAGACAGACAGAGACAGACAGACAGAAACAGAGAGAGAGGCAGGGAGGAAGGGAAGGAGACAGACAGACAGAGACAGGCAGAGAGATAGAAACAGGCACAGGCAGACACAGACAAAGAGACAGACAGAGACAGAGATAGAGACAGACAGACAGACAGAGACAGACAGACAGAGACAGGCAGAGAGATAGAAACAGGCACAGGCAGACACAGACAAAGAGACAGACAGAGATAGAGATAGAGACAGACAGACAGAGACAGACAGACAGACAGAGACAGACAGACAGACAGAGACAGACAGACAGAAACAGAGAGAGAGGCAGGGAGGAAGGGAAGGAGACAGACAGACAGAGACAGACAGAGAGATAGAAACAGGCACAGACAGACACAGACAAAGAGACAGACAGAGACAGAGATAGAGACAGACAGACAGACAGACAGAGACAGACAGACAGCCAGAGACAGACAGACAGATGTGTAAACGGGCGTAGGCAATCTATTGTTATGCGGTGTCATGTACTGCATACAACTGCTAGTCTTTGACTGAGTCTCCGTAATTCAGCTTCGGAGAGTGTTGCTGTTGCAGGAAGAGGAAAAGGAGGATGAAAAGGAAAAAGAGGATGAGGAAGAAGGCAAATAAGCGAAGAAGGAAGATAAGAAGGAGAAAGAATAAGAAGAGGAGGAGAAGCTGTAGGAGGAAGACTGAGAACAAGAAGATGGAAAGAAGAGGAGGAAGAATAAGAGGAGGAGGAATGATATGAAGAGGAAGAGGCAGAAGAAGAAGGAAGAGAGAGAACGAAAAAGAGGGGGAATAAGAGTAGAAGGGAAATAATAACAAGAGAAGAAAGAAGGATGAGGAGATGGAAAAAGAATGAGAGGAGGAAGAAGAATAATGAGAAAGAGGAGAGGAAGAAGAATATGGGGTGAAAGAATTAAATAACGTAGAAGGAAGAAGAAGATGATGAAAGGAAAGGAGATGGAGAAGAAGAAGAAAGAAGAAGAAAGAAGAGAGAAGATGAGGATGATGGAAGAAGGGGAGGAAGAAGAAAAGGAGGAGAAGTTGGTAGACAGAGCACATAGCAGAAGATGAGGAGTAACGAGTAAAGAGCAGGAGGAGGAAAATGAAGAAGAATGAGAAAGGAAGAAGCGAGGAAAAGGGAAGAAGAGAGGCGGACCAGGAGAAAGAAGAAGATGATGAAGATAATGATGACAAACAACGAAGATGACGGCAGTGTTCCATTCGTTGCTTCACCAGTGGTCTGCAGACTTTCGCTGAAGCAACATTGCTGATTAACACCATAAATTTCGTCACAACTTTCCTCGCGTACGTGTATGCTATCGTCTCCTCTCGTCTCTTCTTAATCCATAATCGGCGACTGGGATACTTATAGACAGATCTGGAGTTCCTCTCTTCCTCCACTACCAAAATCTCCTCCTCCTTCAATCCTTCTCCTCTTCCTCTTCTTCCTCTTCCTTCTCCTCCTCCTCCAATCCTTCTCCTCTTCCTCTTCTTCCTCTTCCTTCTTCTCCTCCTCCAATCCTCCTCCTCTTCCTCTTCTTCCTCTTCCTTCTCCTCCTCCAATCCTTTTCCTCTTCCTCTTTTTCCTCTTCCTTCTCCTCCTCCTCCAATCCTTCCCCTCTTTTTCCTCTTCTTCTCCTCCTCCAATCCTTCTCCTCTTCCTCTTCTTTCTCTTCCTTCTCCTTCTCCTTCTCCTTCCTCTTCCTTCTCCTAGTTCTCCTCCTAACCCATCTCCTCTTCCGCCTACGTGCAGCGGGCGTGTATCAGCGTGCTACTGCATGTAGCCTTCACCTAATACCACGCACAGCAGCGACCAGCCTCGGCCATTCGGCACACAGAGACCGTGGACAGGGAAGGGAAGGACTGACTCGCATGCCTCCCTATGTGATCGATCCAGCGTCTCCTTCGCTCGCTCGTGCGTTAGCCGCTGGCGCCTCTCTCGCGAAGCAGGTACACGAAACCGGAATGACGCCGCCACATGTAGAAGGAAGACCGCGTCAACACAGGTAGGCGATTTGCGAGCGGTGAGCGTCGACGCAGTATCACTCCGCTCGCTGTCGGCAGCGCTCGCAAACCAAATCGCAACGCGTAACGAGAATCTCACAAGCAAGTAGTGTGAACAGGCGTTGAATTTTTCCTTCGTCTTTAGAGTTGGATACGCGACCGGGTGATGGCTGGAGCGAGCGGATCCGTCGACATCAACGTGGGTGGGGTCGTGTATTCGACGACGATGGGGACTCTGACGAAAAAGCCGGACTCCCGATTAGGGCGAATGTTCCGCGGGGAGGAGGACGCCGCCGGCGCCAAGCTGACCCACAACGGGAAGGTCTTCATCGACCGAGACGGGGTCCTGTTTCGCTACGTGCTCGACTACCTGCGCAACGGGAGGCTCGTCCTGCCGGAGAACTTCCAGGAGAAGGAGCGCCTAAAACAGGAAGCCCAGTTCTACCAGCTGACCGACATGGTCCAGTGCATCGATGCCCTGGCAGCGACGTCGCAGCCGCCGCAGCGTCACGCATCGCTGCGCTCGCCGCGTAGCCCGCTGTCGCCGGCATCCTTCAACGCGAACGGCAATCCCCAGGGAACGTCGTCAGCCATTGGGGCCGGCGGTCAGGAGTCCGGCTACATCACGATAGGATACCGCGGCACGTTCGCATTCGGGCGTGACGGTGCCATGGCCGACGTCAAGTTCCGGAAGCTGTTGCGGATATTGGTCGCTGGAAGGGTCTCGCTGTGCAAGGAGGTCTTCGGGGAGACCTTGAACGAGAGCCGGGATCCGGACCGCGGCGATAACGATCGCTACACCTCGCGCTTCTTCCTGAAGCACCCGTTCCTGGAACAGGCATTTGATATGCTGCTTGATGCGAGGTTCCGCATGGTTGGCTCCTGCGGTGCCGGAACGAACAGCGCCGGGGACGTCAAGCCCGGAATGGATTCGGAAGAGTGCAAATGGCTTCACTACAACGAATTCGTGTTCTGTCGCCCGTGAGAAGTAAGATGGCGCCACCGTAGGGCAAGATCTCAGAACTATCATATATATATATATAACGACAGCGGCCATAAGTAACTGAACAGAATATGCGGACTGTATATAGATATATATCATTTATATATTATAGACTATTTAACATCGTGTCATCTATCAACTTTGGATAAGAATACACCGGTTAGGCTCCACGTGTGTGCCTGAGTTCGCCAGTGATGACTGTTCCAATTATCTGTGCAATATTTCGCTTGCTGACGTATTGTCTGTTCTTAATGACATTTAACATCAATTAGGCTAGCGTAGGCAGCGCTTTTGTGAGGTACTTAAAAGGCGCTATATCATAGATACCTAAATACCTAAATAAATAATTGTAAATCTCATGTGTTAATGAGACTACGTCTACCGTTATAAATAACCATTGTCCACTCATATATATATATAACACATAAATTGTATTATATATAAAAATTAAATCACAGGTGGATTCAGAGTGGAAAAGGGGCAATTAATCAAAGCCATACTAAACTTCGCCGAGAAACTTTTGACCCCCCTTTTAGTCGCCGAGAAATTTTTGACCCATTTTAGTCACCAGGACCTTCAGGGTCATCAACATTTCTTATTTCTTGCTTTAGTTACCAAAAAATTCCTAGTGATATTCTTTGGTTCAGCACTATTTTATTTCCTTGTCTTCTTGTCATAGTTTCCTTTTCTAAATTTCTCTCAGATTTATGAATTTTCCGGAATTATTATTTTATTTTTTAATTCCAGGGGATTTTAGTACCTTTTCTAGTTTCACTGAGTTTTGGTGACCAAATTTTTTAGCTGGCAACCCTCGCCCAAATCATATTGAGGTAACTCCAGTGAGGGTGTGCCCTTCAAAAATCATATGGATGAATGACCGGAATGTATCTGGATCCGCCTCGGGTTTACACCGGGTGTGGATTCAGGAGGAACTAATAGACGTACACCCCTAGCCTCTTTACCTGGCAGACTGGCCTCTTTTGAGACGCCTCATCATTACACCCCAAACTCGACTATCTTTCCACCCCTAACTTCAAATCCTAAAACCGCACTGTTTAATCATAAATACATTATATATATTTATATATATATATATATAATCTGTTGTTCGTGCTGAGGTCCCATTATATATAAATATATACATCTCAACAAGAGACCAGCTTACCAGGTTCAGAGGTTAGGGATGTACGTCCATTAGCTGCTTCTGAATTCAAACCCGATACACACCAATTGTATAGCGCAAACAACTTTCCCAGGGTCGTTACACGGAGTCGAACCCGAAACAGCGTGATCCATTGCAGAACCCAGGTACGCGTAGTTATACCCGACGACTCTACATATGGACTGATCTCGGGGGATTTAGTCTGACCTTTAACGGTCGTGGTCTATATAGTGAAATGTTTATGTTTTAAAGAAGCGGCGCTAAAGAACTCGTGAGAAAAGATGACTCAAAAACTGTCGTATAATTTATCTGTAGTCTATGAATAGTTAATGTGCCAACATAACTTTGTGATTCATATACATTGTTGACTTACAAGACGCGTTGATGTGTGTTTTGTCCCTCTCTCTCCTCTCTTTGTCTCTCTCTCCCTCTTTCCCTCTCTCCTTTCCTCTGTCCGTCCCTCCTTCTTCTATCTCTCCTTCTCTCTCTCTCTTTGTTTCTCTCTCTTGCTCGCGATCTCTCTGTCCTACCTCTCTCCTTCACACCTATCCTTTCATCCGTTGCTTCCTGTTTCTAGCTGTCTCTATGTCTGTCTGCTGTTTTCTCAGTCTCTGTCCCTATCTCTCTCCCTGTATCTGTTTATCTCTGTATAAATAAATATATACATCTGTCTCCTCCATCCTTCCATCCTAGATTTCTTCTCTCTTTGCTTCTTCTTACCGTCTCGTCCTCTCAGTCTATCTCAGTCGCGTGTCTCTCACTCTCTCTTGGTGTGTGAGGCACGGTGGTCTATCAGTAATGCGTTTGGCCAATGATCATGCAGTTGAGGGTTCGACCCCGTGTAATGACCCTGGGCAAGTTGTTTGCGCATACCGTGCCTCTGTCACCAAGCAGTATAATTTGGTACCGGCGTTAGCTGGGAAGTAGACGGCAAGTCCTGCGATGCACTGGCCCCGTGTCCAAGTCCTTGGGATTCGTCCATTTCCGGCTCAAGGGCCTAAAGAAAAGGAGATGAAAGCCCCCCACCCCTACGTCTCACTTGTGGGATATGAGATACTTTACTTTACTCACTATGTCTGTCTTTCTTACTCTCTCTCGTCTTCTCTCCCATCTTACTTCCTCTCTGTTGTCTCTCTGTTCACCTAAGGGTTAGGGTCTGTTTAGTTGATTCTCACTTCTGTGTGTGTGTGTGTCTGTCCTCCTTTGCCCCATCATCCATCTTGTATGTCTATAAATCTCTCTCATGCTTTCTCTTTCTGTCTCATCTCTCTCTACTTTCCTCTGCTTTCTATTTTCTCTCTTTTCCATTCTTTCTTCCATCTTTCTTGCTTGATCTTTCTGTCTTTCTATCTCTGTCTGTCCGTCTGTGTCTGTGTCTGTCTGTCTCTCTCTCTCTATCTCTCTCAGATTACTCCAGTGACGTTCCATTTCTACAAAACGATACAAACAGAAAGATGCAGACAAGCATTCAGCAACAACAAAAGCAACATCGTATGTAGGACACAATAAGCCCACGTGACAATATTCCCATATGGGCTTCATTTGTCTACATATGGAACCAAGTGATAGGACATATGCAGCCCATGTGAGAATAATGTCATATGGGCTTCACTTGGCTTACATATTACTTTGCTGTTCGGGAAAACAGGACTACAGAGAGAGAGAGAGAGAGAGAGAGAGAGAGACAGACAGACAGACAGACAGACAGACAGACAGACAGAGACAGAGAGAGAGAAAGACAGAGAGAGACAGAGACAGAGACAGAGACAGAGAGAGAGACAGAGACAGAGACAGAGAAAGAGAGAGAGAGCGAGAGCGAGAGACAGACAAACAGACAAACAGACAGGCAGACAGGCAGACAAGAAGGCAGACAGGCAGGCAGATAGATAGACCGATAGACAGACAGAGACAAACAGACATACAGTAAGACAGAAAAACAGACAAACAGACAAACAGACAGGAAGACATGGAGAGAGTCAGAAGTCGAGGGGATGGATGCAGACGGGTTCTCGTGATGAATTAGCGCCGTCTGCTTAATTTGCTTCCGATCCAGCAGCTGCTGCAGCTGTCGCCAGTAACGGTGTTATGGTGGTGTTGTGTCGGTGCTAATCCTGTTATCACTAATTGTCTTCCTTCTTCCGTTCGAACACCAACGGACAACATGGCAACAGAGCGTTGTAGAGGACGCCATCAGGTCCCTGATTAAACCTCTCTAACCAGATTAGCTGCCTGAACCTAATTCCGTCGTTCACTTAGTTTCCGCCGCAACACATGTGCTTATTGGAAGGCTTGTGGCACTTACAGGGAGACGAAAGTTAGTCCTGTTAACGATGAAATGTGCACTAATTTCGGAGCAAATTTGTGCTGATCAGGAGACGAAATGTGCATTTTTAGGAGACTAAATTATAACTTATTATGAGGTGAAATGTGCACTATTTGGGGCGAATTGTGCACTTACTAGGAAGCAAAATGTTCACTTTTTATGGACAAAATGTGCACGCAGAGGAAAAATTTGCAGTTATTATAGGAGCCAAATGTGCACTTAACAGAATGTAGCAATTTCGCTTCGGTCAAATAACTTGTTTTTACATTTAATAGGGGCGAAATGCTTATTTAAGTATTTTATTCCTCATCATCGTCATCATCATCATCATCATAAAGTCCCATGGGCAGAAAGCCCTTAGGTGTTCCATGCACATATTATCACTCTGTGGTCCTGTAAGAGTATGCTTAAGCTGTGTAAATCCTTCTGGCACCAATCTTTGATGTCATCCATCCACTCTCTCTGTTAGGTCGTCCTCGTCGCCCATTTCCATCTGTAGTTCGCATCATCACACCGTTTATTTTTCTGCTGTTGTCCATTCTACATATATGTCCGAATAAACTCAGTTTTCGTCTCATTATTGTTTCTATTAGATCTTCCTTAAGTTCCTTTATGTTCAATCTTTTACGAACCTCCACATTTGTCCAATTCAAATGTAGTATTCTCCGATAATCAATTTAATTAGAATGGCTTTTTAACATAGTGATTCGGCACCATAGGAATAAAATGCATCCTCTACAATGAGAGATCAAAGGTACAGGATATCGATAACAGAATAATGATAGCGGAATTGCTTATGTAACCGCCACGTCGAATTAATATCCAAGAAGGACTATTTTAAAGAAAGGAAAGCAATCGACGTGAAGGGAATTGAAAGACTGTCGACTGCTGCGAACTGTTCGCTAAGACAATTCGACAAATTGAACATTATAAAAGCCTCGGTCATCGAGTTCGTTGTGTAACTATATTGCGGAATAGTTGCAAAGGTCGTTTTTTTGTAAAGAACTAACAAGATCCTTGTTATTCGAATTGAAAACGGTCTAACAATTGAAATGTCGAAATAGCGGCACTGTGGATTTTAGTATCGTTGTAATTACATACGAATCAGCGATTGTTCATGCAGAATATAGCATCAATGAATCGTTAGGACGGTAATCGATTCCTTCCGGAAGTGTTCTTTTAATGATCGATCCATGGACCGGAGATAATTCCTGCTACATCAGAGTTCGTTGAACTGTAAACTCCACTAAAGAATTACAATTCGGCCTCTTGGCATCCGATGCAAGAAACCTTCTCGTGACGCCGTTTCTTGCACAATTGCAAAATCGCATTACTGTCTTTCAAACCAAAAGATAAGATGACTACATACATAGTTTTCTTGGTGCAGAATAGGTAGATTAGGGTTATTGCTTATGCAAGTATGACTTTTAATAATAATAATAATAATAATAATAATAATAATAATAATAATAATAATAATAATAATAATAAAATCCGGGGATCATATCTACCTCGAGGCAAAATAATAATATTTTCAAACTCTATCTAAATAAAGTTATCTACACTATGCGATTCTTCGTAATGTTCCCCTTCTTCCTCTTATCTATCTTTCCGCTCCAATCGCAAACATCACCCACTGTAACTGCCAATCTGTTTCTCAGCCTGACTTTTGGATCTTGACCTGGAACCGAACCCTTTTGTCTATCGATTTTGTTTTGACTGAGCGCCTGTGAATAAGCTGGTCCCCGTGACATGGCTTTCGTTGGGCGCTGTAGAAATCTCAGGATTACGATTACGATTACGATAATGTCGAGTTTTACGATGTATGGAGTGTAACGTAAAGTAAACGTTATAGAACATTTTTATAGCGCCGTTTGGCTAAAGTCCGCGTCGGCTGATCTTTGGTATGTGGGGCGATAAATCAAGGGCGAGAAATGAGATTGCCGCCAACGACATCTGTTCGCTTAATTCCTCCGACGTCGGCGGTTGGCAAGTGCAATATTTAGCATCGTTGATCTTTCACCGAAAGCCTTTCAAGGCTCTTCCGACCGACAGGCTCTTTTCTAAAAGGCCGGTGGAACAGTAGAGACAGGGGCAGATAGACAGAGCCACAAACACAAAGGCAGAAACAGATCAAATGTCTAACAGAACAACACAGACAGAGATAGACGGACAGGCAGACAAACAGGTAGACAGACAGACAGACAGATAGACAGACAGACAGACAGAAAGACACAAAGGCAGAGACAGACCAACAGTCTAACAGAGACAGCAGCACAAAGTGCGGGAGATCTATAGCGACATAAAGACGGAAGAGGGGGGAGAAGAACGAAGGAAAAGACAGGGAAACGGAGTCATGGAGACAGAGATTAAGAAACAAATAAACAAGGAAAAAGAAAGACACAAGGAAACAGAGTATATATTAGTAATAGTGTCTATCATTATTTCTGTATTTTCCCTGAGGCAAGTGTAACCTACTAGGAGAAAAAATGTCTGGAGGCCATCAGAGACATCTGGATGGTTAAATCTTATCCGGTTCTGGCAGCGAGGAGGAACTGCGAAAGGCAGCGGCATTAATTGACACACTGACTGTTCGTGCGAGGTGCCAAAACAAATAACCAGTTTGTCTCGTATCTTGAAATGCGAGTTCAGCTGCGTCCCAATCCCATATTGAACGATGATATTTCTGTATTTATTAAGCGCCAGCATATGTTGACAAAGCATCAATCGATGGCGTTGCGCAGCTGAGCGAGAGGGACTTGCTCGAGGTCTGAGCGGAGATTCGAACCCGCAAACTCCGCGTTACAAGATGCTCAAATCAATCGGCTGCCGTGTCCTAGTAACAACGGTGGCAGGAACAAATAAACCAGAGAGGAACAGATAACAATGGACAACAAATATCCAGACCATCAGACAGTCACACAAAGAGAAAAATGAACAAACATCCAGCAGCAAAAGCAGCCGAAACAGCAACTACTGAGGCGTCAAAATCAACAACAGCATTATCAATATGCATCTATGCATATTTATGTATATATATGTATATATATATGTATTATGTGTTTCTGTGTGTGTATATATATGTATCAATATATGTATTATGTGTACATGTATTATCATTGTGTATGTAAGTATATATGTATGCACGATGTATTTCTGTATGTATGTATATATGCATCAATGTATGTACTATGTGTACATCTATTATCATTATGTATGTACAGTATATATATGTAACATGTGTTTCTGTGTGTATATATGTATCAATATATGTACTATGTGCCTACATATTATCAATTTGTATATATGTATAGATGTATGTATTGTGTATTTCTGTATGTATGTATATATGCATCAATATATATACTGTGAGAATATGTATTATCAATATGCATGTAAATATGTATGTATTATGTTTTTCTGTATATATGCATAAATGCATCAATATATGTACTGTGTACATACATATCATCAATATGTATGTATGTATACATTTATGTATTATGTATTTCTGTATGCATGTATATATGTATCAATGTATGTACTATGTGTATACGTAATATCAATACATATGTATATATGTATGTATTATGTATTTCTGTATGAATGTATATTTGTATCAATAGGCCTATATGTACAATATAATATGTATGTATTTGTTTATGTATTATGTATTTCTGTATGTATGTGTAAATGTATCAATATATTACCATGTGCATACGTGTGCATGTATTTGAACAGTTCTATAGCGCCCCTTTCAAAGCATCTTAAAGACACTGGAACATGGCGGACTAAGAGATCTAAGCAGATGTATCTTAAGAATAGATGAACATGTTTCTTGTTTATCACCCGAAAGACGAACATCGGATTTTCAGCTTCGGAATATCAGTATTAGCAGAGGCAACAACATTACATTACACATCGTTTTAGATCTGTTAGATAGCCGTGTTTATCTGGCCTTTCTAAGATCTCTAAAAGGCGCTACATAAATAGCCAGATACACAGCGAAGATACTTGCAACAGGAACAAGAACAACACGAATAACAACCGTGACAACGCATCAGCATACATAAATACATCATGAGAGCTTTAAAGCAGAAAGGCGACGTAAACGTCACAGCTTAAATACTTTGATCACGATTTATAGTCGTCACAGTGACTGGGCGATTAACCTCGGAGTAAGGAGCCGTGCGTAGCGAAAGCGTCGTTGTCTTTAAGGATTTACGAGTTGCTTTGTTGTCTGAGACCCGTGGAACTGGAATCTTCGGCGCGTCCCTTCAGGAAATCAATGTTCAACACTTAGGCAGTCTGACGGTATGCAGCGACATCAGTGCGAAACGCTTTAAGGATCGATTGCTCGTTGTGGACGGCGCCAGCCTAACAACGAATCACGCGCAAGCGCAGGAGATCTATACGCAGGCATGTATGCAGGTCTGCAGATGGCTATTTCTATAGCGCTTTTTTTTAGAAAACTCACAAAGGAACTAACAATTATTAACAGTTACGCAATGACACACTCAGATAACGAAGGAATATTGCATGTCTGTCGCACATCCGCTGAGCTCGGTGGAGGGGGGCTCCTTGAGTAATGAAGTGATTGCCTTGAGATGGTAAGAAAACTGATTACTAGTTTCAGAAGTTCTTTAAAGTTATCTCGGGGATGACGGACTTCTTGCCTCTGCAAGAGCAATAACTCTTTCCTTGAACTCGGCAGTGTAAACCAGATCCGCTGATGTCCCAAACCTACAACAGTCAATTGTCGTCTTTGAAGCAGTGAAATATGGCTATATCTGGACCAGCGGAGGCAGCAATTTTCCGGACAGTGAATGCCCTTTTGGCTGTGATTGTCATGATATTGCGACGACATATGAGATGAAATAGATTCTGGCCAAGTGTCTTTTCTATTAGAATGCTGACCGCTACTGCTGGCTTTTGTGTCAAAGCACAAATTGTTGACCTTCTTTCGCAGATTCCAGTGTTTAAGGCATCTGATCACGGCACTGATCTGACCTTCTCTGGTCAATTTTGAGATACTAAGTCGTTATTCTGCTCCAACACCAGACACAAACAGATAGTCGATCCAGCAGTCAGTTATATCAGACAACATGAGCTTCTTCAGTTAAGTTTGGGATACTAAGTCGTTATTCTGCTCCAACACCCGGCGCAAAACAGAGAGTCGATCCAGCAGTCAGTTATATCAGACAACATGAGCTTCTTCAGTTAAGTTTGGGATACTAAGTCGTTATTCTGCTCCAACACCCGGCGCAAAACAGAGAGTCGATCCAGCAGTCAGTTATATCAGACAACATGAGCTTCTTCAGTTAAGTTTGGGATACTAAGTCGTTATTCTGCTCCAACACCAGACACGACACCAGAGAGTCGATCCACCTTCTCAGTAGCCAGTTATGTCAGGCAACAGTTTACTATTTTAAGGAACGACCAGCACAGAATCTGGCGAAAATTTAAGTTTCAAGGTACTGGCAAACTCTCAATATTATCTTCTCCTATAATCGCCTCCTATAATCTCCTTCTGTTGTTCTCTATATTCTTCTGTTATCTATGAACGAGACTTGGCCTCAAGTGACAAGTCCTGAATTTCGTGACTTAGACTCTTACAGCTTGAGCTGACGTGATGCCTTCAGCCAATTTAGCTCAGTGACAAAGCAAAATATTTGGTGAAATTTCCAAGGGCCCGCGCAACCTCTATATATTCTCAAAAAATACACCAACTTGCACCAAATTTATTATTTTATACAATGGCCGCAGTTGGCACCTTCCAGTATTCAAAAACTGAAACTTGATTTTTACCAAATTTGCGTGGACCACCCTGTTATACATTTACAGTATGTTGTGTTTATGCAAAGGTGTCAAGACATAAGAGACCAATATGTGTAAATTATAGTTTCATCCATATGCATCATAATAATTCCTTAGGGCATATATAGGGGCCTAGGTCCTCGGGGCATGTAGCATGTAATATTTGCTTATTGGATTAATATGGGTGTTTACCTCGATGCTATAAGTGAAATATTATCACACGTGCAGCCAGTGTTAAGGGCTAATTGCTCAAGTATAGGAAACGGCGTATTTTCATCCCGTGCTAAATTCAAAACTCAATTCAGAAAATGCTAGGAGAGATCGAACTAAGAGAGAGGCACGGAGAAAGAGATAGAAAGAGATACAGAGACCGAGACAGAGAAAGAGAGAGACAGGGAGAGATACAGAGACAGAGAGATACAGAGAAAAACAGAGACGCATGTACAAAGCTCTAGATTGCAAACCAGGAACCCTACCTTTTCTAACAGGTCATTTACTAGCCATCCATGCATTTAACCAATTTGCGATGTTTAATTTCGAAGCCCACGTCGCTCCATGGAGAATTTATTGGACGGGTAAAGAGGAGGAAGAAGAAGAACCCGATGTGATGTCGCGATTTCTGTTACGCTGCTCCCTTTCTTTATAATTGCCATCGTTTCCGTCAAGAAAATTCATTAAATTTGTCGTGTCCAGGGAACATCTGTGGACAAGAGACGACAGGCAGGCAGATACAGGTCTATGTACAGACTTATTTTGATGCCAATATTTAGACATATATTTAGGCTCGTATTATACTATATAAAATTAAAGTCCAATATCTACGCTGATATTATACTGTATATAAAAAACTGAAGTTCAATTTTAAAACCTATATTGAGGCTATTATCTAGGACAATAAGCTGTGTTGATAGTTTGGGGAGGACATATTTTACTCTTGAGTATTGAAAACGTGTGTCTGGAGAAACCCATTTTCTGACATTTCAGAGTTTACTATTGTGAGTTTACGTGTCGGATTTATTTCTTTGTTTCTACTGAAGATTTTATTCGTTTTGGGTGGTATTTTCTTCGCAGATGTCATCTTGGCCTGCGTGACTGCATAACGAGCGTTGGGCCTCCCAGTGTGCGGTTGAATCTCAGTTCCATGGACCAACGTACGTGTCATCTGCCCCTTGGTAATCTTCGTCTCCGCGGAGGAGCAGGAGTGGCACGGGTCTTTGGAGTGACCTCGACCACTAGTCGATGGCTGCGCTTCGATCTATTGACCGGCAGGAGATGAAGACCCGGCTGCTCGAGGGACAGCCGGACGTGCGTCATCTACCACCAACGAGGCATCGCTGCAGGGGCGGTCGTGTTGCCGGGTCTCGTGTAGCGCGGTCGCTACTGCCTGCTGTCGCTCCACACTATGTATGTTTGTATCGATGTATGTATGAGTGTATGTATGTATGCACATATGTATGTTTCTATGTATCTATGTATGTATGTATGCATGTGTCTGTGTATGTATGTTTGTATCGATGTATGTATGTATGCATGTGTCTATGTGTCTGTGTATGTATGTATGTATGTATGTATGCATGTGTCTGTGTATGTATGTATGTATGTATGTATGCATGTGTCTATGTATATATGTTTGTATGTATGAATGTATGTATGCATGTGTCTGTGCATGTATGTATGTATGTATGTATGTATGTATGTATGTATGCATGTGTCTATATTTATGTTTGTATGTATGAAAGTATGTATGTATGAATGTATGTATGCATGTGTCTGTGCATGTATGTATGTATGTATGTATGTATGTATGTATGTATGTATGCATGTGTCTGTGTATGTATGTATGTATGTATGTATGTATGTATGTATGCATGTGTCTATATTTATGTTTGTATGTATGAAAGTATGTATGTATGAATGTATGTATGCATGTGTCTGTGCATGTATGTATGTATGTATGTATGTATGTATGTATATGTCTGTGTATATATGTATGTATGTATGCATGTGTCTATGTATATATGTTTGTATGTATGTATGTATGTATGTATGTATGCATGTGTCTATATATATGTTTGTATGTATGAAAGTATGTATGTATGAATGTATGTATGCATGTGTCTATGTATATATGTTTGTATCGGCATTGTAGAAGTCAGACCATACAAGAATAATCGAGCGAAATCCGAACGTTATGAACCCATCTTTTGAAGTAACACAAAGGACCAAACATCGGCCATCTTGGTCTCGGACATGCGCAGATCAGATGTATGTATGTACTCTATATTATCTAATTACACATCCATGCATGACGTAAGCAGTGATGGTGGGTCTGGTTTTTATGACGTTTCCATGACGTTAGACGACATTTCAGCAGGCGTCGGATGTGAAGCCAAAAACTGCCAACTACCTTTGTGTGCAGCCTAATCATCTGTTTATGTTGCTGTGATGCAATGATGCTGTGTCAGTTACTGCTTCAGCTACAACAGAGGCAGCTCACCTGCTTCAGCATCAGGTGCTTCAACCGATTAAACTTCATGATCTCCAGAAACCTTGCTAGTGCAGCTTTAGAAGCAATATCTTTTCGCAGGTGACGTCAGTGCGAATGCAGAAGAACAAAGACGTTTACCGTCGGGTCATTAAACTCTGTCGTTGTCTCGTATCCGCACACAAATTTCTCTCTCCAACCTAGATCCATTCATCTGGGGCTGATGCTCACATAGTAAAGTAAAGTATTCCATATTTCACAAGTATGTATGTATGTATGTATGTAAGTATGTATGCATGTATGTACGTATATATGTATGTATGTATGCATGTATGTATGTATGTATGTAAGTAAGTATGTATGCATGCATGTATGTATGTATGTATGTATGTATGTATGTATGTAAGTATGTATGTATGTATATAGACACTTAATATAACTAGAAATCAACACTGGCAGGTTCCTGCACATACAGACAAGTGAGACGTAGGAGAGGCGCTCATTTCCTTTGATTTAGGTCTCTGGGCCGGCAATAGACGAATTCCAAGGTCCTGGACACGGGGCCACTGCATCGCAGGACTTACCGTTTACCTCCCAGCTTACGCCGGTATCAAATTATATAGCTTGGTGACAGAGGCACGGTGTGGGCATACAACTTCCCCAGGGTCGTTACACGGAGTCGAACCCGCAACCGCATGATCACTGAACAAATGCGTTACGCGTTATTAAGTGTCTACAGTTATGCATACATGCATACATACATACATACATGCATACATACATACATACATACGTACATATATACATAGAAACATACATTCATACATACATATATACATGCATACATACACACATACATTCATACATACATAGATACATGCATGTATACATGCATACATACTTACATATATACATACATGCATACATGCATGCATACATACGTACATACGTACATACGTACATACGTACATACGTACATACATACATACATCCATACATACATACATTCATACATACATAGATACATGCATGTATACATGCATACATACGTACATATATACATACATTCATACATACATGCATACATGCATGCATACATGCATGCATACATACGTACATACGTACATACATACATATAATGTGTATGTATATGAATATTGCACCAGATGGTTGCTCATCATGGACGCTTTGTCACATACAATGTATGTGTTTATGCATGCATGTGTGTATGCATGCTATCTATGTATGTATGAATGTATGTATGTATGCATGTTTGCATGGGTCTAGGTATATATGTGTGTATATCATACATATATAAATAGACACATGCATGCATGCATACATACATACACACACATATAGGCCCTATACATCATATATAAATACGTATGTGCATACACACAGTAGATGACGTACGTACATACTTGCAATGTCTTGCATGTATACATACATGATTATGTTATTCGATACATTGGCTTCCGTTGGTAGATATCATGAAATAATATAGTATAGTTGCCGATAGGAAGCAAATGGAAAACACGAATGACATGGAGATCTGTGGTAGATGTACAGTAGAACAGACTTTTTATGACAGAATATTGCACCAAACACGCTTTGCCAGTATTCCTTTACGCCCAATAAGACAGACAGACAGACAGACAGGCAGACAGACAGACAGACAGACAGGCAGACAGACAGGCAGACAGACAGACAGGCAGACAGACAGACAGACAGGCAGACAGACAGAGACAGGCAGGCAGGCAGACAGACAGACCAAACGACGGACAGACAGAAAAGTAGAAAAAGACAGAGAAATATTAAGAAATTCATACAGAAAAACAGAGACAAAGAAAGACAGAAACAGACAGACAGATAAAGACAAAGACAGGCAGACAGAGAAAGACATACAGGTAAATGAAATGGGGTGCAGGATATTAGACAAGATGATAGAAAAGCCATTGACTGACCGACATAAAATTGCAACGTTGTGTTACGTATTGGAATGGAGGATTTATGTAGCGCCTTTAGGAGTGTCCTCGTGGGCTGCCACTTACAGAATCTCAGACACACTCCGAGGGAGATAAGGAAGAACATTAACAGATATATTATATACATATGTATATATATACACATACATAAATATATCGTTTCTGTGACAGACAGAGAGTGGCTGCAGATAGCTGTAGAGAGCGACAAACATACAAAGAAACTTGAAGAGATGAAAGATTATTACTGTTATTATTATTATTATTGTTGTTGTTGTTGTTGTTGCGCTGAGCAGTTACGCGTGAAGGATTTGCGCAGAGCCCTAAACAAAAACAGTCCCACTAGGGGACCCTCAAATTACCCCGTACACTCCGTTTTACCAAACAAGCGATCAAACCAGTCGGCTACCGTGTTCGACAGAATGACACGAAGAGGTACAAAGAGAGACACAGAGAAACACAAAGCCACAGACGAAATGCAAACATTCCAATCACAGCGTCGATCGCGTCTGATAAATTGATTTTTTTGCAACGGTATATGCCAAAGCAAGCATTCAGCATCTCCCCATATATACATGTGCATATATATATATATATATCTACATTATACATACATACATATGCACATATGTAGCTATGTATATATATATAAAGTCATGTACATATAGATATGTATAGTTATATAACTGATATACGCCTAGACTCTGTATGCGTGTATTCATTGGACATTTCATTATATTACTGGGCCAAGAGGTAATGAGTACCACCGAAAATTGAGTTTAAAATTTAGCTGAACTCATTACATTGAAGAAGTCAGTCGTACTGCCATATTTGCCAGTAAAGGAACGCCCAGTAAGACAGACAGAAAGACAGACAGACAGACAGACAATTGATCGGACTGCCATATTTGCCGCCCTTTAGTGATGTAGTAGTGCGTGGAGAATGAAGGTAAATGGAGAAATCAGTCGAGGTTCTTCTGTCCAAACATTTCCTTTTCAGTGGAAATGGCTTCGACCCTGCTAATTTTTCAGTGAATTCATCGGGTGAGCTCCTTCGTCATCGCTGCCAGTTTGAATGGGCGCCACGCCATTAAGGTTACCGTGTATGGACCGTGCTAGCCCGAGGTTTAAGTCTCTGAAATATTGGCACTATCGGTATGCGATCACACAGCCTCATTCACAGAGGATGCTAACCAATGTAGCTGAACAGGCCAGAAGACAAGATTACGTGGAGAACGGCCCCTCGTGTAAAAATCAGTCACGGCTTTCTATGCAAACATTTCCTTTTCAAGGATCTAACATTGATTTAAAAGAATAAACGACAATTATTCATCCATTGTGGTTCTACCATGTAACATCCGTTTGAATATGAGCCTATTTAGTCAGATCAGTTAGAAGGACATGTTCACAACGCTTCTGGAAGGGCGGGTCAGACGATAATCAAATTTCACTTTAGATGTACAGTTATACAGAAGAATGGTTGGATGGATGGATGCACGAACGGACTGACGCTTGGATGGATTGGTCGATGGCTGGCTGGCTGGCTGGCTGGCTGGCGGCCTGTATGGATGGATGGATGGATGGATGGATGGATGGATGGATGGATGGATGGATGGATGGATGGATGGATGGATGGATTGATTGATGGATGTCTGGATTGGTGGATGGAAGGATGGATGGATGGATGGGTGGGTGGATGGATGGATGTCTGGATGGATGTCTGGATGGAAGGATGGAAGGATGGATGGCTGGCTTGTTAGCTGGCTGACTGGCTGGATGCATGTAGGTATGTATGTATGGATGGATGGATGGATGGATGGATGGATTGATTTATTGAGGGATGGCTGGCTGGCTTCTTGGCTGGCTGGCTGGCTGGCTGGATGTATGTAGGTATGTATGTATGGATGGATGGATGGATGGATGGATGGATGGATGGATGGATTGATTGAATGATGGATGGATGGATGGATGGATTGATTGATTGATGGATGGATGGCTGGCTTGTTGGCTGGCTGGCTGGCTGGCTGTATGTATGTATGTATGTATGTATGGATGGATGGATGGATGGATGGATGGATGGATGGATGGATGGATGGATGGATGGATGGATGGATGGATGGATGGATGGATGGATGGATGCTGAGACGCTGCAGCTGCCTGTAATTCAGACGAGAGCTCGGCTGTTATTTTCCCGTCATCAACTCTTTATCGTTTTCTTCAGAACTTGGCGAGACATTGATAATAATCTCTGCTCATCGGTCATAATCATGACTCTCTTGAGTCTTGAGAGTCTGTCATTTATTTCTCTGAGTCCAAAACGATTCTGCCATATTCTAACAGCTCTTCAGTTTTTAAGAGGGAAGCTGCGTTCGTTCCCATTCTTATCCACTCATTCCTTGATTCCGCATTCGATAAACCGAATGGGGGAGGGAGGGAGGGAAGGGCTTGAGGCAAAGACGGAGGAACAAGAACAGATAGACAGCGTCTGTTTTGATGCAGTAAATACAGCGGACACAAGAGCTTGAATGTATGTATGTATGTATCTATCTATCTATATGTATGTATGTTTGTATGCATGCATGTGTATCTATATATGTATGTATGTATGTATGTATCTACATATATGTATGCATGTAGGCCTATGTATGCATGTATGTATATATGTATGTCTTGGCATGTATGTATGCATGCAGAGTTATGTGCGTATATATGTATCTGTATATATATGTATGCATGTAGGCCTATGTATGTATGTGTGTATGTATGTATGTACGCATGCAGACTCATGTATGTATATATGTATCTGTATATATATACATGTATGTATGTATGCATGCATATATGTAAGTATGTATGCATGTATATATGTACGTATGTGTTGGATATTAAATATACCCTTGATGGAACATGTCGACAGCACTGAAACGTGACTGTCTAACATATCAAGCGAGGCGTGACTTAAGGGAAGTTGAAACCCGTTCTCAAGTTATTACTGGCGATAAAGTCCTATTTCTCTGTGAACGAATGTTCTATGAAGACGACGGTAAAATGCAAAAGAAATGACGGTGCTCGGGTTACCGTTCGCGAGGGCGGGGACCAACAGTTCCCCATGGGCTGCAGAACCAAGCGATCGTCAACCCGGCTGAATAAAGACAGGAACAGTAGTACTCGCTAATGTACTCTTGGATCGCACCGACTATCGAAACCACAGAGGGATAATCTTGAGTGTAATTCTGTCCTCGACTGAACGCCAGTGAAATGTGTCTCGCGTGTACCCCGATATGCTTGTTCGTAATAAATAATATTAGTATAAAACAGCCGAAGTAACAAATGCCGTGACTTCAGTGTTAATCTGAATGTACGACTGTATGGTAACGTTGGTCAAATGAAACCTACCAATGACAACAACCGTACTATACGGCTTGAGATGAAAATGACCAATGATAAGAGACGTACTAGCAGTTCAAATGAAACCTACCAATGACAACGACCGTATTACAGAGCTTGAGATGAAAATGACCAATGACAAGAGACGTACTAGCAGTTCAAATGAAACCTACCATTGGCAACAACCGTATTAAAGAGCTTGAGATGAAAATGACCAATGACAATAGACGTACTAGCAGTTCAAGTGAAACCTACCAATCGAACGTCCTACAAAGCATCGGATGAAGCGAGCAGTAACAGTCAACTTAGTAGTGTAGAGTTTCATTTCAAGATAAGAATAACGGTCGTCGTTCCATCTTTCAACAAATCTAAGAAGAATGCAATATTAAAACACAATAAGACCCGGTCGCCCTGTGTACAATTCTTCTCGAGTCTCGTATTATTTTCGCTCGGTAGACGTAGCAACGGCGTCGAGTTTGACGCGTCAACCGTACTCTATTTTGTTGACGTCAACTCGAAAAACGAATTGCGCAGCTCTTCCGCGATTACTTCCGCTTCTGCTGCGCATTTTTACTCCTGCACCGACGGCCAGAGGACTTTTGTATGCAAGATAATCAACGCTGTTAATATAACCCGACATTGCGAATGGATATCTTTGCATACAGTTCCGCTTTAACCCTTCACATATATCATCGACCTAAAATGCATTATATAGCGCAGTAAAAAGCAGAAAAAAGAAACAGGCCATTGTAAAATACTGCAAAATCTTCCATATGAAACACTCGATATGATAAAACAACGTCCAGCATAAATTAGACCTCTTTCAATACTGTATCGATGTCACTACACATTGTTATCGTTGACTGACGCGCTATGGTTAGCTCGTAAAATGTTAAGCACTGGTTAATACAGAAAACATAAATTAATAAGAACCCTATTCAGTGCTTTGTGAATGTCTGTTCATCTGTCCGGATGGGGAACCACTGGAGACCCCGTTGAGACTCCCCCCGTCACGAGCATTGCATGTTCCGAAAAGCCGCTGAACCAGCTCATTTCTCTGACGAGGCTTTAGTTGGTGCTGAATGTTTCTGAGATTTACATTTACAAATTACCCGACTACTTGTCAGCACGGAATACTTAAGACTAGGAGACTGGCGCTGAGTCTATGTAGCAGACCAAACGCACATGGGCATCGCGTTTAAACGTCCCCGACTGTGGGTCATATACGACCCACGAGTCCGCAGAAACGACATGAAATGGATCAGTTACATTCGCTTGCAGCTGTATAAGGCTTCGTTCTTCGCCGCGATCAGCTCTTTCTTCCGCGGGGTCGTCAGACACCGTCCAGTATCCGGGGCAGTCGTTACCCGAGCGATAAAAGAAGTAGAGGGAGATATGGTCGTGCTTGTATACCGGGCGACCACCAACAGTCGTTGGCTGTTGGAAGAACACTCCGTCCAGAATACTACTTCCGTTTGTAATGTTGATGAATTCGACCGACCGACAGACAGACAACGCTGCAATAGAAAAACAGAACGACATATCCGCTATGTTCATGTTACGTGTCCCGAAGGAGTGAGTAAGTAAGTAAAACAGTTTCTACGGCCTCCGCGGAACCGAGAATTCGGTCTCGGATTCAGACCGACATTTAGGTAAATGCAGGGGAGTGTCACAGATGACCCACAAGTGAAATAGTCGCGAAGTAAATGCAAAGAAGCGGCAAAGAGTTTCCGGAATTTACGGTTTTTTTCGAACCGTGATTATGTGAACGATTCTCTACTGCGCTCCACTGTCAAGTTGGTTTACTTGAAAATAATCTTTCTAACCATTGCCAGATTCACTTATTTCAAAACATTCTTTTTGCAACCATTGCGAAGTTCATCTAGGATCTACTTCATAAATATCACTTTTCTAGCGCATTTTCTTTTTATCATTTTTGGCTCCTATTTCTGAGCCAGATCCAGTTTTAACCAAATTTATTTTGTCTCACCGATTTCCGGTTTTTCTCTTTATCCCTTATTTTTAAAAACCGTTTTCTGACCCATTTATTGTTTCGTTTTGAATTCGGCAGGCCGATGTCTCTATCTAAGATATGGTCTGTTTGCTCACTGAGCCAGATCGTGTTCCTAAAGTGGATGACACAAGTGTTATATACTTTTAGGTAATAACAATAAATAGGGCCTAAGCGAAAAACTGTGTGTTAGGTACTAGATTAAATGAATTTGCTTGTTCCAAAATGTAAAACCGACAATACAGAGGAGAAGAATCCCAAATATTATAGACTGAGTAACTTTGCTCAAATCCAGTTCTCAAAAGAAGAACTGCCCACAATAATATGACCCATTTCAATGGGGCAGTCATTATGAGTCAGCCTCCGAGCGACCGGAACCAGTCATTATGAGTCAGCCTCCGAGCGACCGGAACCAGTCATTATGAGTCAGCCTCCGAGCGACCGGAACCAGTCATTATGAGTCAGCCTCCGAGCGACCGGAACCAGTCATTATGAGTCAGCCTCCGAGCGACCGGAACCAGTCATTATGAGTCAGCCTCCGAGCGACCGGAACCAGTCATTATGAGTCAGCCTCCGAGCGACCGGAACCAGTCATTATGAGTCAGCCTCCGAGCGACCAGAACCACGCAACAAGTACGAAGACTCAAGTTAGTAAGGAAAGAATAGAATCTTCAGCTCATGCGCGACTAAGGAGCACAGAAAGCTGAAGTGTGCCAGCCATGTTAGTGCGGAGCTATACCGAAACAACTATAGAACAGTGGGAGGGGAAGTTGCTGCATGGAACAAAGCCGAAAGACAGACAAGACACTCAGGTAAAACGGGCGATAATGTAGTGTTTCTGTCCGCGCCAAGACAGCCACAGAACACGACTCAAACACCAACACAAGGGAGAATTAAACAGATAAAAAATTATCTCGTAGCAAAAGAAAGCAAATATTTAATTAGCTTAATATATTTTGAAGTAAAATTGATGACGCAGCTGTATAAAAATAAAAGTTAATTTATTTCGAGGCTCGACAATATTTAAAACTTAGCAGACTGCCTGCCTGCTAACACTTTGTTGCGAGTCATCAATAAAACCAATATATGTATGTATGTCTGCATGTATATATGTATATGGGAAATGCATGATGTATGTATGTATGTATGCATGTACCCATGTATGGATGTATGCCTATATGTCTGTATGTACTGTATGTATCTTTGCATGTGGGCCTGTATATGTACAGTCGTATATATTTTATCGCAGCAAATGAAATGGGCGCCATATTATCGGTTTCTTTCTATGCTGCCACCACAATGTATACACATCTGTATATTCTTTACGTGTGATAACAGAATCTTTCCCTCGAGGACCTAATACAACACAAAAATATAAGGTACAAAAAAATCACAATATACAGCATGCAAAATACATCATACAACATACAACATACACAAAACAACATACAACAAACAACATACAACAACATGCAACATACAAAATACAACAAGTAACAACGTACAGCATGCAACATGCAACACGCATGAGCAAAGCGACTGTGTTGTCTGCGTGTTGTCTTGGTAGTCGGAAAGGAGCAAGGATATCTGAATGCGTGGTCGAAAGCAATATTCGATGCACTTGGCAAGCAGTTCAATATAGGTTGGCCAGCGGATAAGGCAGGGTCTGCCTTACGGCCTGGCCATATATACTGATACGCTAATCGCAGTAGTAAAACTACGAGGAAAACACCGGAAATGCCAGGATCAGTCCTGCCAGCCACAGCCATCGGTAAACAAAAATTAAAGGCCAGGTAGTAGTTGCAAGGTCTTAGCGAAGAGAGAATATGGAGCAGCTCACTGAATACATGAACGTACAGTGGCAGAATGCATCGATAGCAGGCATTCACAATCAACATATGTACACAGAGCATAAAGCATGCAAGCATGGTTTGTATGTCATGTACACACTCATACTTAGCGTGTATATATACATATATACACGATATACACTTGTTATCATGTATATGCATACATTTACTGCACATATACATATGTTGTACATGTATGTTTACCTCTCTGTTTTTGTCTGTGTCAGTCTCTGTCTCTCTGTCTCTTCCTTCTTCCATCACTCCCTTCTCCAGGACTCTCTCTCTCTCTCTCTGCCATTCTCTCCCAACCACCCTATAGAGCACATCCTACTCACCCACCCCACCATCCATTTCTCTCACTCTTTACCTGCCTCCATTCGTCCCTCTCTATTTCTGTCTGTCTGTCCGCTGTCTGTCTATCTGTCTGTCTGCCTGTCTGTCAACAACTGTCAGCTGCATCCGCTAATTTCATGCGTGACTGAAGCCGTCTTCATACTGGAAACGGATAAATTTGGATAGGCAGCGTAGACGGCTAATTACTTGACTGTGCATTTATATAATCCAATACTTCAACGATTGCACATACTGTATACAAGCAACATATGTGTACATTCAAGGTGGCTTGTAAATTGTTTGGCCATATATACATGTATCTACTGGGGTTTTAGCCATATATATACATATATATATATACCCGTAATGGGTAACAGGACAATAACCCCCCAGACAATTACGCCCCGGACAATAACCCCCGGACAATAACCCCCATGCAAATAACCCCCCATGCAAATAACCCCCCATGCAAATAACCCCCCGGACAATTACCCCTGTACTGATACAGTACATACAGTAAAGAGTAGACATGAAAGAATGACCAAACATCCAAAACTAAATATTGAACAATTATTAGACAATTGGGCACAGAAGTTTTCAGCCGAACGTTCCGGCAGTTTTCATCCAACCATTTGGAAGTTCATTGGATTTATTCAAAGAGAACAATCATTACAGCAAGTTCACTGCAGCCAATTTCTGGCTGGTCACCCATCACAACCTCCAAGGAAGAAGTATGCTAAAGCATGCAAGCATGGGGTTTGGCTTTATATACATGTATGTAATTAGGTTTGGCTTTGTATACATGTACCTAATGGGTTTTGGCTTTATATCATGTATATGCATACATTTACTGCACATATACATATGTTGTACATGTATGTTTACCTCTCTGTTTTTGTCTGTGTCAGTCTCTGTCTCTCTGTCTCTTCCTTCTTCCATCACTCCCTTCTCCAGGACTCTCTCTCTCTCTCTCTGCCATTCTCTCCCAACCACCCTATAGAGCACATCCTACTCACCCACCCACCATCCATTTCTCTCACTCTTTACCTGCCTCCATTCGTCCCTCTCTATTTCTGTCTGTCTGTCCGCCTGTCTGTCTATCTGTCTGTCTGCCTGTCTGTCAACAACTGTCAGCTGCATCCGCTAATTTCATGCGTGACTGAAGCCGTCTTCATACTGGAAACGGATAAATTTGGATAGGCAGCGTAGACGGCTAATTACTTGACTGTGCATTTATATAATCCAATACTTCAACGATTGCACATACTGTATACAAGCAACATATGTGTACATTCAAGGTGGCTTGTAAATTGTTTGGCCATATATACATGTATCTACTGGGGTTTAGCCATATATACATATATATATATACCCGTAATGGGTAACAGGACAATAACCCCCCAGACAATTACGCCCCGGACAATAACCCCCGGACAATAACCCCCATGCAAATAACCCCCCATGCAAATAACCCCCCATGCAAATAACCCCCCGGACAATTACCCCTGTACTGATACAGTACATACAGTAAAGAGTAGACATGAAAGAATGACCAAACATCCAAAACTAAATATTGAACAATTATTAGACAATTGGGCACAGAAGTTTTCAGCCGAACGTCGGCAGTTTTCATCCAACCATTTGGAAGTTCATTGGATTTATTCAAAGAGAACAATCATTACAGCAAGTTCACTGCAGCCAATTTCTGGCTGGTCACCCATCACAACCTCCAAGGAAGAAGTATGCTGACTATACATGTACCTAATGGGGTATAACCTTATATACCTGTACCTAATGGGGTTTGGCCATATATATATATACCCCATTGTCCGGGGGGTTATGGAGTGTGGCCTTACATACATGTACCTAATGGGGTTTGGCCATATATATATACCCCTAATGGAGTTTAGTTTTATATACATGTACCTAATGGGGTTTAGCTTTGTATACATGTACCTAATGGGGTTTGGGGTTTGGCCTTATATACATGCATCTAATGGGGTTTTGCTTTATGTATATATGTATCTATTGGGGTTTAGCTATATATATATGTATCTAATGGGGTTTGGCCATATATATATATGTATCTATTGGGGTTTAGCTATATATATATGTGTATCTAATGGGGTTTGGCCATATATACTTTAATGTACCTGATGGGGTGAGGGCATCGTACGATCGCGTGCTCAACTTGTAGTGTGTCGGTCGGTGACAGAGAGCCAGTAATGAGTGGCATCGTATTGACGGTAGGCTATTCACTGAAGAATCCTTGTGATCATTGTGTCGACCTCTCTCTCTCTCTCTTTCCCTCTACAGCCCTTCATTCACGCTCCGTCTTCCCAAATCCTTCAGTTGTTGCCCTCCTTCTGTGGCTCCATCTTGTGGACGTGTCTGGCATCGCAGATAAGAGCATCGGCCGAACACAAGATGCAAGAGGATGGCATTGACGACGCCACGATTGCACGGCGTGGTATACGGTGGCTGGCCAGCGTGTAGACTTACATCAGCCGATGCATATATATATATATATATATATATATATATATATATATATATACTGAATTGCTTTACCCAACTGTCTTGACACTGCCTCCGCGAAACAATCAACTTTATATACTAGGCACATATTATATAAAATATAATAAAGGCTTTGATATAGGGCTATTCATTACACCGGACTATATATATAATCATTAGACCAAACTATATACACAGTCCTGTCTGATGATTAAGCCACCCATATATAATTATATATGATCTAATGATGCTCTATAGGCCTTTCTTGTACCTGGAGTCGCATTGCAATGGTGTACGTAATGTGGAAAAGACCTTAACCACGCCCCCTTTGGAACCCCATCGTATCAGCTATGTACGAGATACCTAATTTAATATGGCCTGATTTTTTATCCAATGAAGAAGTCATGATTAGATTAGTCATGCATTCTAATCAACAGTAATCCAATCGAATGTATTCTGTTTTATTCTGTTCTGTTCTACTATGTTCTGTTCTATATTGTTCTGTTCTATTTTGTTCTGTTTTGTTCTATTTTGTTCTTTTTTGTACTCTTTTGTTCTGTTCTGTTATATTCTGTCCCATTCTGTTCTGTCCTATTCTGTTCTGTCCTGTTTTATTCTGTTGTGTTCTATTCCATTATGGTTTATGCTAGTTTGTTATATTCTGTTCTGTTCTACAATGTTCTGTTCTATCCTGTTTTGTTCTGTTCTGTTCTATTCTTTTCAATCCAGCCTAATCACAAAAATGACACAGTGCACGATTGCCTGTTAGTGGACAATACATTAACTGATGGGATTTGTGCCAGTAGACATACGGTTGACGGCTCAGATTACATTGTTATGAGTTAATGAGCGTGTAAGCACTTGGTCATATCCTACACAGAGTTTTGTAAGGTACTAAAAGGCGCTATATGAAGCGTCTTGATACATGCACATATACACACACGAAGAAATACGAAGACAACAGCTTATGTTGACAACTGAAATTTTGGCACAATAAGACAAAGACTGACTGGGTAGCTGAGCTTATGGAAAAGTAACAAAAATAGAACATAACAGAACAGATTAGAATGGAACAGAACAGAATAGAAAGAACAGAACATACTAGAACAGAATAAAACAGGATAGAACAGAACATTATAGAACAGAACAAAATATCACAGACTAGCATATACCATAATGGACTATAGAACACAACAGAATAACATAGGACAGAACACAATGGGACAGACAATACTCCACCTGGGCCGCTAACCCTATGGTACACTAAGATAATGACTCACCTGGGCAGCTGCAGACAACGCTGAGCGGAACATCATCAAGGAAGGCGTTGTCTTCAGACGAGAATGCACGCCACCTAGTGACATTATAAGGAAGACTGGAATCGTTCCAGGCAGATTGGATGGCTCCCATGGGCACTCCTAGCGTTGGACCGATGGTCCAGTAGGATGCCGCTTGCTGGAAACGGTAAAGGAAAAGAGGACAGTCGTCGAGTCTCTGGAAGACTGGAAGACCGTTATAGAGGTCCGTCTGGACCAAGTAGAATCCACTGTACGTCGGCTGAAGGGAACTGGTTATCTTCAGGCACGAACAGTCTGAGAACATAAGAACACTCTATTACAGTAAGAACAGCCAAGCTTAGAACAGTCTCATTCGTCAATTCATTCACTCAATCAGTCAAAGCATTTAAATATCGCCACTCAAAGATGTGGCCTATTAGGAAATGAAAAGCAGGCCTATCGAAGAACAAAATAGAAGATGGGAACGCGTCTACAAACGATTAGAACATGAAAGATTAGAACAGTCTATTTGAATACGAACATTCTGTAAGGCAAATCTAAGAACATGTGAACTGCCTATGCAATAAGAACGGCTAAGATTAGAACAGTCTAACCAGATACAAACAATCTTTAAGAACAAGCTACAAGATAAGAACGAACGTTCAGAACAAAGGTCTACATAAGAACAATACGTAAAAGCAACCAACAATCACTAAGAGAGAAAATATATTAATCTATATTAATCTTAATAAATATATTCAAATATATTAAGCAGATAATAAGATAAGAAGTTTTTCGATATCAAACATGCATTTTAATAGGATGCCTATTTTATACTAATTCAATAGCCCCCCATGTCTGCAGTTTGTTGAATTGTTTGTTTGTTTGTCGGTAATCATTGCTAGATTCGATATATTTGCACATATTTGCAATTATTTAATATTTGCGGCAGACGTCACCTTAGCATCGATGCGCAGCCAGCAATCTTGCAGTGACATGTTCCTAAATGTTAAACTTAAAACACAGTCTATTTAAAACTGCACAGGACAGAAATATCAGAGTAAGACATGCTTCAGGAAGAAAACCTTCCAAAATGTAGGATTCGGCTTTGCTTAACTTGCGTAGAGGCTGGTGCAGGGGAAAATTATGATTAAGAGCGAACTATATGGACAAAATATGGCTTCTATTCTAGAAGAAAGTCTGAACAAACTAGTGGGGAACATTCGCCCCTTCTTTCCCTACGAGCTGCAATTTCGGGGACGGGATTGATATTCTGCTAGCCAAGTGTGTTGTGTGTGTTAATTTCCATGGCCCGTTTAAAATAACCCAACCAGGGAAGCCATAAATCGTCTAATTAAAATAATCCAGCCAGGGAAATGGTTGGATTATTTTAATTAGACGATTTATGGCTTTCCTGTAGCTTCAAAAGGAAAATTCCTTTGGGACTTGCTACGCAAGACGTTAGGTCAATTGGGTCGCAGAATAAGCATAGTCCTTCACTGTAAACATTTTCCGGCAGCTCAGCAGACATAAACGGACAGCGAAACACACACACATGCACAGAAATATTCAAGGCGAAGAGAAGGAGGCAGGAAGCAAGGGTAGTAAAGCAGAGAAAAAGGGATGAGTGAAAGGAGGAAATAAGGTAGGGAGGAATACAGGAATGAAGGAAGGGAGAGAGAGAGGAAGGGAGGAAAGAAGAAAGACAGGTAGGGAAAGAGGGAAAATGAAAAAGGAAGGGAGGAAGGAAGAGATAAAGGGAGAGAGGGAGAAAGGAAAGAAAAAAGGAAGGGCGGAAAGGAGGCAGTCAGAAAAGAAAGAAAGAAGAAATGAAGCAAATAAGGAACGAAGAAAGGACACAAGGAAGGACAGAACGAAGGAATGCAGGTAAGTAAATGGTTGGATGATCATTAAAAATAGCCGCTGTTTCTAACTGCAAGGAATAAAACCTATTATCACGTAATAAAAATATGTACTAGGATATGTACAATATAATTAGGGAGGCAGAGACTGAAGACTGAGCGAAGAATGAAAGCCAGGAAGATAAAACTGATTGAAAGAATTACGAGAAGCTAATCTGAGATAAATTGTAAGGCAAAAGTGAGGGAAGAAAGGAGGCAACGAATTGAAGGGGAAAGATATGCAGACGGTGAGCTAAAGCAGAGGAAGGGAAAAATATCGAGAAGAAGGATGGACAGACGGCTGAGGACTAGATGCTGGTGTTAGCAGATTGAAGTTTGTTCTGAACCTTTAAATATGTTTTCCACTCATCCATACATCCATCCATACATCAATCAATCAATCAATCAACCAACCCACCAATCTACCACTCATCCATCGATCCATCGATCCATCCATCCAACAATCCATTCATCCCTCGATCCATCCATCGATCCATCGATCCATCGGTCCATTCATCCATTCATCCATCCATCCATCCCTCCATCCATCCATCCCTCCATCCATCCATCCCTCCATCCCTCCATCCCTCAATCCCTCCATCCCTCCATCCATCCATCCATCCATCTATCCTTCCAACCACTCTTCCATCTGTACATAAATATACACATACATACATTTATTTAACCATCTATCTATCAGTCAACCAATCTACCCATCTAGTACCTATCCCCCATCGACATTTCATCAGTATGTGTGAGGGAGACCCAGAGTAATATATACGGATGTCGAAAGGAGTAACGAGAAAAAAGTGTGATCCTGTACATTTTTTGCCACAAAAAAAGAAAAAACTATGCCTATGATAAGGCGATAGTCTGTAATTTATAGGCACCTCTAGCGCTTGCCAGTCAAAAGGGCAGCGGTGGTGAAGGATCTCACCCGATAAATCCATTGAGAACAAGGCAGGGTCGTGTGCCATACGGTGGCTATAGAAAAACGCGTGCATTCACATGTAACATATTGGCAATCTAGACACTGCCATCTTGCTGTTGAGGGATTTCCTGACTGAAGCAAAACAGTGCAACCGAGAACAGCTGGAACCCAACAGTAACATCATCAATAACAATAAAATAATACTATCATAAAATAACAACGATGAAAACAGCAGCAATAAACATAACATTGAGACTATTTGTTTATACTAAGAGCTGAACGCGTGCTTGGATTTGTACTGGATGTGATTTTATATGAGGTCGTATGTCTGTCCCAAGTGTGGTTCACATAGGACAGTGATATCATATGACGTTCTGTACCTAATCGTTTGAAATCGACTACACACGGCATCTGCCATCACTTACACTCTGTCGACCAAAGGCAGACGAAATATATACCATGCTTCGCTCAAATCTGTCGACCATCGGTGTTACGTATCAAGTTCTTCAACGTTCAAACTTTTATTTAAAAGACCTTTGCACTGTACAAATACACGAATGTACAATGTTTTCTCTTAATTACATCAACTCAAGTATTTAACAACTATCTTATTCGTCTATCTTTTCACAAGATCCCTTTCTCAGGTCTGGTTCTTCTGTCCTGTAGTCTCTGCCTTTTACTCTGTTAGACTCATTTGAACTTCATACTCTTCTATTTATTGCCTTCTTGTGCCTTCAACCACACCCTAATTCCTTCCGGAATTTACTTTCTAAAGCCATATTCACACTGTTCATAAACATGCATGACTTGGGAACACCCTTATGTGACCAATAGCCCATCAAAAACTGCTTAATGACATTCTTCTCACGACGAAAAGCGTTGACCAAATCCATTTCGCGTAATTCTGACTGACCAATGACTGACCACAGACTGCCTGGCATAATTCTGGTTGACCAGTGACTGACTAATTGGAGTAAACTGTCACCAGTGACTGGAAGTAATGATTGCGACTAAAGTCTAATCACACATTGACCAAAGACCGCCTTGCTTTGTACCGAATGACCAGTGACTGATGAAAGGCTGGTCAGCGTGATGTTGGTTAACCGTCTGAATTTATGAAAATGCATCTGGAATATGAGGTCGGAAAGACAGTCTTTCGTTCCGCCAATAAATTATGCAAACGAGTCATAAATCACGGATTTCCGAAAAACACATATTGGTCTGAGCCGATTTTACATTTTCATGCATAAAAGTCGCCAAAGAGATTCTTGGAAAGAGAACAGCAACAAGAACAGAAAAACTAGAAGAAGATTTACGGAAGATGATGATGATGATGATGATGATGATGATGAAGAAGAAGAAGAAGAAGCCGACGCTATTTTAGTTCTAACTAGTTTTTCCTATCAGCATCGTCTATGCTTACTTAATTTTATAATTGTAAAATTTCATTTACAAATTTGTTTATTTATTTATTGTTATTATTATTATTATTATGACGCAAATTTATTTATTTACCCGAGGTATATAATTATGATCCCTCCAGAATCAAAAAATTATTAGGATTACGAAAATTTTGTAACACGCACAAAGTCACGCAGAAACGCGGAAATTCTGTCGCCAGATGAAATCCAGTAAGATGTTTGAAAGCCAATGAGAAATGATGAGTTTTGAGGAAAAACTATTGTTGTATTCAGACATGTATTTTCCTGAAGAAAGAAAAACAGTCCGTTCTTCGAAGAAAGATTAGTAGTAGGTTCCAGTCCTTGGGGACAGAGGCGATAAATGCAAAACAGCCCATCCCTCCTCTATTTTACCCACTTTTCTGCTGCTCTGACGTCTTAGCAATCACCTCACTTCACCCATGCGTCCTTTATGCGGCGCCAGCTCAGCATCATAAGCAACCACTGGTCTGTCGTGCCGCTTTGGCGCCGGAATATCGCACACCTGATACCTTTTCCACGAATATGATCTAACAAGGCACCCAAGTGCAGCCACCCCTGCTGTCCACCCAGCACTTTCCACCCCTTAGATGTGCTAAGACCGGGATCACGCCACAGCATTATGCCATCCATCTCAATCCTTTGTCTGGTGGCAGCAAAATCTTCAGCAAATTGCTGCCTGGACATTGAAGCCGTGTCCCCGTCCGACGCCGTCCTATTTAATCAGATTCGTCAGCAGAAAGCTGGCGATTAATTGGCAAATCATGCCCCGACATCAATCATAGTGCAATATATCCCCCTCCCCCAGCCCCGGTCATCTGATTCCGTTGTTGCTGAGCTCCTTCTGTGTAGCTGCTACTCCGAAATTGGGCACTCTCCTGAAACTCATGTTTCAGTATAGCGACTCCGATAATTGCAGAAGAGATTTACCTTTAGACTTCCATTGCCAACTCAGTTTAATCGATGTTAGTAAGAGACCATAATCAAGCGGAACTCTGGTCCTTTCTTGGTCTGTCTTTCGGGTCCCACTAAACTGTATACTATTTGTAGAATGTTTATGGGATCAGAAATTCAAGGCCACAGAACTGTACGTAAGCAAGGGAAAAACAGTCCTCTCAGACCCGTAGAGCGCAGGGATCGAAGACTATGCATATCTAGCCACAGACATGCAGGTGACAATTCAGTTTTCAAATGCTGCGGTAAGATGAAGTCGGTGTTGCCCGCCATAGCTGTCCTGGTTTAGCTACAAGGCACCTCTGTGCGTTAGGATACCGGTTCGAGTCCCTGTCCTGGCTTATTTCGGAGATTTGAATCCCGGGCTAGCACGGTCCATACGCACTGAGACCTTTAAAGTATGGTGCCCGTTCAAACGAGCATCGGTGGCAAAGGATCTCACCCGATAAATTCATTGAAAAATGAGCAGGGTCGAGGCCATACGGTCGCTATATAGAAAACGTGTGCGTTAACATTCACATTTATGATGTCGCTAAACACTGTTTACTAACGCAGGTGACAGAGTTCAGGAGTGGTAGGGCAACACGCATCTGACAGTCCAAGTACATATCCAAAGGTTAAGCAGGTAGGCCGACAGATGGCCACGGTCTCATAGACTGCAGATGGAACTGGAACAGCGATATAAGTTAGGCAGAAGAGTGTATAGATATACAAGTATATATAGTTTATACATATTTGGATATATGCATACATATAGCGCAAATAATACCACAATCCTAATCATCCGATTTTTAAATACAATATGATATATGCAGTTTATATAGAGTATATATATATATTACATATATTATCTATTATACATTGAGTATATGGATGCTACATATATCATCCAATGCATATAGAATCAGGATCTTCCCGCGCAGTTTCTTCTCTTGCTGTCTGAAAAATAAATCAGATGCGAAGTCTGCCTGCCTGACTCCTGGATCTTGACCTGGAACCGAACCCTTTTGACTATCGATTTTGTTTTGACTGAGCGCTTGTGAATAACCTATTTCCAACGACCTAGCTTTCGTTCGGCGCTGTAGAAATCTCGAGATTACGATTACGATTACGACCTCTAGCGTCAGGAGCTGCACCTGCTGCAGTGCCTCTGGCTATCGTTCCCTCCTCTTTGGCCCTCTGTACCTACGACGACCAACGGATACAATAAGACGCCGGTTCCATAATTGATTCGAGCTGTGACAATGAGGCTCTGATGTATTGACGACCGCCTATGTCAACGATCCCTCTGTTCAGGCTGACTGTTTAACGGGTGCCGTGGAATGGCAGAAGGACAATGTCCATAGTTCTTTAGAATTGTCTCCACTGTCTCCTTTATCTAGACCGTATATACATGCATATATATATATATACATATATATACATATATATACATATATATACACATATATATACATATATATACATATATATTTATATGTGCGTGTGTGTGTGTGCATATATATAATTATATATTATATGTGTGCATATACATGCATATATATATAATATATATATGTGTGTGCATATATATAATTATATATTATATATATGCACATATATAATTATAATCTATATATATATCTGAATATATGCATATTATTATTATTATTTCTGCATTTATTAAGCGACACTATATAATGACTAAGCTTCAATCGATGGCGCTGAGCAATTATGAGTGAAGGACTTGCTCAAGGACCTACACAGTAACCGTCTCAGGGGAGACTCCGCGTTAGTAGCCGAGCGCTCTATCCAATCGGTTACCGGCTCCCACACAATACATACCCATAATATATCGCAAATAATATTTAATATATATTTAATGATATATTTAATATATATGTAGAGTATATAATCTTATGTATTTCTGTGTCTTTACCGTGTCATAATTGCCGTCTAATTCCGTCGATTTTGCAACTGCATACACCATATATTACCGCCTCCTACGATTCCTCGCTCAGCTCATCGTGTTAACAAATGCCTTACTTAATTACTTACTTACTTACTGCCTCTTGTATCTGCCTCAGAACATCGCGTCTCATACGTATACTGCACTATACTAACCTTTCAGGCGAAGTGCATCTGCGCGCTATTTCGGTAAAATGTCCTTTCTGGGAAACTTCTGTTACAACCTCTTTTTATTCTCATATTATTCGCCAGATAGCTCTAGCGCTTCTTTAAACACACAGCCAGGCTTCGCATGCACGCACACACAGACAGGCGTCTAAGGCTATTTTTATAGATAACATAAGCGTATAATCTATAATATATACTTGGCTTGTATATGCAATGCTATATATGCTATGACGATAAAACGTGTGCATATAACACTTATTTATATATATATATATATATATATATATATATATATATATATATGCACACATGTATATTTTAATATGATATAATAAACTGGTTGGCATGGCTTTGCGTCAATGCGGGGCTGCAGTTCGTTCGCCTAATAGTCTCCAGTTTCCGCGAAGCTCTTATGCGAGGAGCGTCACTGCTCCTTTTTTCTTTTATCAGGCGCTATATAAATTTCCCAGTGCTCAACGATGATTTACTTATGGAGTCCACTAAAGGTCGCCAGTGACGCCCGAGAAACGGCTGCGTATGCCTGAAGTGTATGAAACGCTGTAAACATTTCTTGCGTATATTGGCTATAGGGATAGAGATGTACGGATGGATGGATGGGTGGGTGGGTGGGTGGGTGGATGGATGGATGGATGGATGGATGGATGGATGGATGGATGGATGGATGGATGGATGGATGGATGGATGGATGGATGGATGGATAGACAGACAGACAGACAGACAGACAGACAGACAGATAGATAGATAGATAGATCGAGGGATAGATAAGCAGACAGATAGACAGACATGCAACAGAGAGAGGGACAGTTAGAGAAAGAACCAGAAGAAACATTGATTAACTGTTAGTGAGCGTGGATATTTATGACAGCTATGGCGACCCTGGTCACTTTAAGCCAGTTTTTAAAAAGTAGGTTGGACCAGGACATGGAAATTGAGAGAAAGGGGTATACAGACAGCAGACTTACAGCGGTTAATTTTCAACCACGCTGGCCCTTATTCCTGGTGAAACTGGCAGGCCCTTACGAGATGGTCAGGAAGAAGATAGGTCCTCTGTAATCATATGCCGAGGCCAAGAATACGAAGCTGCTCGGAGGTTTTGTATGGCCATAACCATTATTAGCCATATCAGATCTTCAATGTTCTATGTTCAAACAATTTTATCCGTTCAAGCGTTCACGAACAATTCTTTACTTCTTACATAAGTAAGAAGCAGCTCCGTCGCTGTAGGTCACTGTCTCTCTTCTTCTCTCTCACTGTCCGTCGGTTTTTCTGATTGCTTATCTTCTCTATCTTTCTGCTTTTTTCTCTGTCTGTCTCTCTTCTTCCCTCTCACTGTCCGTCTGTTTATCTCATTATCTTCTTCTCTGTCTCTCTGACCTATTCTCTCTCTGCCTCACTTCTTCACCGTCTGTCTCTCTTCGTCCCTAACACTGTCCGTCTGTTTATCTACTATCTTCTTCTCTGTCTGCCTTCTTCTCTGTCTGTCTCTCTTCTCTGTCTGTCTCTCTTCTCTGTCTGTCTCTCTTCTTCACTGTCTTCGTCCCTATCACTGTCCGTCTGTTTATCTCCCTATCTTCTTCTCTGTCTGCCTTCTTCTCTGTCTGTCTCTCTTCTTCTCTGTCTGTCTCTCTTCTTCTCTGTCTATCTCTCTTCTCTGTCTGTCTCTCTTCTCTGTCTGTCTCTCTTCTTCACTGTCTTCGTCCCTATCACTGTCCGTCTGTTTATCTCCCTATCTTCTTCTCTGTCTGCCTTCTTCTCTGTCTGTCTCTCTTCTTCTCTGTCTGTCTCTCTTCTTCACTGTCTTCGTCCCTATCACTGTCCGTCTGTTTATCTCCCTATCTTCTTCTCTGTCTGCCTTCTTCTCTGTCTGTCTCTCTTCTTCTCTGTCTGTCTCTCTTCTCTGTCTGTCTCTCTTCTCTGTCTGTCTCTCTTCTCTGTCTGTCTCTCTTCTTCACTGTCTTCGTCCCTATCACTGTCCGTCTGTTTATCTCCCTATCTTCTTCTCTGTCTGCCTTCTTCTCTGTCTGTCTCTCTTCTTCTCTGTCTGTCTCTCTTCTTCACTGTCTTCGTCCCTATCACTGTCCGTCTGTTTATCTCCCTATCTTCTTCTCTGTCTGCCTTCTTCTCTGTCTGTCTCTCTTCTTCTCTGTCTGCCTCTCTTCTCTGTCTGTCTCTCGTCCCTATCACTGTCCGTCTGTTTATCTCCCTATCTTCTTCTCTGTCTGCCTTCTTCTCTGTCTGTCTCTCCTCTTCTCTGTCTGTCTCTCTTCTCTGTCTGTCTCTCTTCTTCACTGTCTTCGTCCCTATCACTGTCCGTCTGTTTATCTCCATATCTTCTTCTCTGTCTGTCTTTCTTCTTCGCTGTCTGTCTCTCTTTTTCCCTGTCACCATCCAACCGTCTCTCTATCGTATTCCGCATCATTTTGTTGCGTGATGTGGTCATTAGACTGAAATTAGCGGCAAGGTCAGAACAGGGTCAGCTGCAGCCAAAGCACCTACATGAGCAGCACCACAACATCGACAGCATCACAGCAACATCAGTAGCAGCAGCAGCAGCAGAGAGGCTGCAAAGGCTGCTGGTTGATCGATTGCTGCCCTATCCATGTTGTCCTTAAACTGCCATCAAAGGCCAAACCCTGTCACGGCTTGGAGGCTGCCCTGATCTCTTCTAATCCTCCTCCTCTTCCTCTTCATCCTCTTTCTTCTCAACTTCTTCCTCGTCTGCCGCTTCCTCATTCAGTTACTCTTCATTAACGTATCCTCGCCCTCTCGCTCTCTTTCTTCCTCTTTCCCCTCCTTCAATTCCTTCATATGTCTCTGTCTGTCTGTCTGCATGTCTGTCTGTCTGTCTTTCTGTTGTTATTTTCATCATATTCTTCTCCTCCTATCGCTCCCCGACTGTTTCTTCTCCTTGTCACCTTATCTTCTTGCCTCCTTTTCTCAGATCTCTAACTTTCTTCCATCTCCTCCTAGATATCTTTTCTCCCTATCTATGGTCTTCTTTCCGCATCACACTGCTTCTGGAATCCTCCTCCTCCTCCTCTTCTTCTTCCTCTTCCTCCTTGTTCTCCTCCCCTTCTTCTGCATCTCTTCCTCTTCCTCCTTCTGTTCTCAGCATCTTTCCTGTTGTTCAATCTGCGTCTTTTTTATTGCATCCGGCTAATGCAGCATAGCAAACATATTGTTGTGGTCGTGGTCTTTATCATCAAATTACTCCTCAGCAGCATCGCCATAGCATCATCATCATGTACTCGTCGTCGTCGTCATCATCATCACCTTCATCACCATCATCATCACCATCATCATCATCACCATCACCAGCACCATCATCATCATCATCACCATCACCATCATCATCATCATCATCACATATATTCGTAAACCGAAAGCTGTTCTTACCGTCAATGAATTCCTGGGAGGAGGGAGGTTGGGTGGCAGTGGTTGACGTCATAAAAGGAGTGGCAGTAGTAGATGGAGCTGCAGAGGTTGGCTTAAAATAAACAACAGGACCTATATAAATGTACAGACGTATATGTATATTTACGTACTTAGCTATATACATACATTATACATACATAAATACATACATGCATACATAAAAATATATACATAGATGTACATACATAAATAAACATACATAAATAAACATATATATTTCATGTCATATATACACATACATACTTATATACATATATACATACACTCGTAAATGCTTACATAAATACATACACATATATGTATATATATATATATGTTTGTAATGTGGAAAGTAGGGGTTCTTCTGAGACGGTTACTGGATAGGGACCTTGAGCAAGTCCTTAATTTTCTTAATTGCTGAATCTCCTTCGATTGATGCGTAATCATTAGATATTGACGCTTAAACAATACAGAAAGTAACAACAACAACAACAACAACAACAATTATAATAATATTATATAAATACATACACACACATACACACATACACACATATGCACACATATGTACACAACATTTATATGTACCTACCTACATATATACATTTATAAATACCTGCATACATAGATACATGCATACCTACTGTACATGATTTAATATTTATGTTATTAGTGCTGATGAGTAATAATATAATAATATTAGCTTCCGTTGACAGATGTCGTGAAATATGTAGTATATTTGCCGATAGGAAGCTAAAGGAAAACACGAGTGACCTGGAGACCTGTGGTAGATGTAGAATGGATTTTTAATGATACATGTAGCGTTCAACCTCTGCATGAATATTGCACCTGATGGTTGCTCATCAAACACGCTTTGCCAGAAAAGGAACGCCCAGTAAGACAAACAGTCAGACAGACAGACAGGCAGACACAGACAGACATACATACATACATACATACATAAATACATACATACATATGAGGCATACATGCATACATACATACATATAGTCAAAAAGACAGGCATAAAGACAAACAGACAGACAGACAGATAGGCAGGCAGACACAGACAGACAGACATACATACATACATACTTACATACATACATACATAAATACATACATACATATGACACATACATGCATACATACACACATATAGTCAAAAAGACAGACATAAAGACAGACAGACAGACAGACAGACAGAGAAAAACAGAAACAAACGGAAATAGATAGAGGCAGAGAATGACAGACAGATACTTTTCATATCATGAAGTAAGTCGAATTCCACAAATAATTAAACCAACCTTGACCTCTTGAACTTCTTGCAGACAGAGTCCGGCCGGAAATGCATAGGCACAATCGAAGACTGACTGACCATAGAGGTAGGCAGCAAAAGGTACTTTGTCCAGCTGAGTGACCACGTGCACACCTGCCGTCACCTGTATGTAGTTTCCCCAATAACGAGAGTTGTTTGAGATTTGAGTCCACCCTGTCTGATTGACCAACTTGTTGTCCAGTTGTAGTCGTCCCACGGCCGAGAAATCGACGGCGAGGAGCAGGAAGTGTTTCGTGGAGTTGTTTTCTCCAGTGGAGAAACTATACGACGATTTGTACTGCTCGACAGGTGGTATTACCATCATCGCAGGCGAGCTCTTATCACTGCTTACGGCGAACTGAGCCAAGAGAACCGGCTTCGTAGCTCTGATCCTGAAAAAGCTCTGATTCGTGAAGTAGTTGATCTTACTATAGTCGCCCGGGTTGCTTAGCAACTGAAACGGCCATTCAGCCGAGACGTTGCTAATGGTAACCGTCGTGTTGCTCGAAGATGCGACGACCTTCAACGCGTATTCGATTTCCGGAAAGGGAATGACGTGAAATTCGCGCCCCCAAGCGGACACCGGGGGAATCTGCTCCACGAGGTGAGAGATCAGAAGGGAGGGTGTCAGACTGTTACTGACGCGGGAGTAGTCGTTTCCACTGAAGACGGCCAGAGGTCGATTGGAAGTTACCCTGGTGCCCGTCAGGTCGCTGTTGTCCTGCAGCTGGACCGTGTCGAACTC
>OZ029919.1:7002402-7042402 GCA_964023275.1 Norana najaformis
TTCAATAGTTTTAGTTATGTTCATGATCGAAGTTCATGGAGCTGCATATAAAACAAATGCATCTATGCCCTTTTAGGCTCATCTCCCCTTATGATGTAAACAAAAGTGTTCAAACGTTGAGAATATTGTTTAAGAAACTTATTGGTAGCATAAGTCGAAATAAATAGACTAACACATTTATCACAATATAATATTATAATATATTATAATAAATATATATAATATACAGAATAATAAAGCTCACATCCGAAAATCATTTTTGCACGTAATCTAATATTGCAGTATGTTTGTTGTGATGCTGAACAACCATGATTTGCTAATTAATCTATTCTAAGACCAGGTGCTCATAATTAATTAATTAAGCGCTAAAGCTTGCGGAAACCGACGGTAAGACTACATGGGAGGCCTATAGTGTAAGTTGAATCTTAACCTGCAGCAACCACAGGCCGATTTAATTGGATTTAGATTGATTTAGAAGGATTTAGGCCGATTTAGGCTGATTTAGACCTATATAGGCCGACTTCTGACCGCCTTGTTAAGCCTCACCTGCTGCGTTGCCATGACGATTCCCGCCGGATACGCATAGGCACAGTTTCCTCTGTCGTAGCTGTACCTAAACGCCCCGAAGGACACTCCGGTTCGATGGTAGATCATACCGTATCCATCGGTGCTCAATCGAATACCTTTCGTGACGAGGGTTGTTCCACCGATGGCTGTCCACCCGGTGATATCGACGGCTACTTTGTCCACCAGGAGTCCAGCCTGCGAGGCATTTCTCTCGATGACCACAATGACGTAGTGGGTGTAGCCGACTGGATTCGTGTAGGCATAGGAGCTGGCGTATTGCCTCAGCTCTGGAATGACCTGGGCTGCAGGGGCTCCCGAGTCATCCGGGGTAGTAGCCCCTCTGACGAACTGAATCACCTGCAGTGGGACGTCGGACTGGATCAACACCGGGACGTTGTCAGCGAAGTCCAGCGTAAGGACTTGACCCCCTGTGACCTCGTAGCCCTTTGCATCCACAGCGAGGGTGGCCCTGACCCCACCGGAAGTGATCTTGACCGAGTAGCCGGAGTGGTCGTTGTCTGGGATCGATGGAACAGCGTAGGCCAGCTTAGAAGGGGAACCGTCCACCTGCCAACCGGACAACGGTAACAGCTGAGTTACCGTCTGGTCGGTAACGTTACCTGGACCTATGGTAATCGCAAAGTTTGCGGCGAAGACGGAGATCTTTCCAGTGGAGTTGATGACTGTTCCGGAGAGGTCTGAGTTGGACAGGAAGGAGGTACTCTCGGAGCGAAGGACCGTCATGCGAAATACGTCTCCGCAGAAGAACCTCAGCCCACGCGAAAACACCTCGCAGTGCCTGTCGGCGGGAAAACTGACGTCGACAATGACGTCATCGTCTACGGCCACCAGACTGACTGCGGACTGACCGGAAGTGGACGGTGACCACGTTATGACCTCGTAGCGCCTGCTGAGGATCGTTCGTGGCAGACTTAGGAAGCTGGCGCAGGAACCGAGGTTGATGGCGGAAACGGTGATTGGATGCCGACTGGACAGGTACGATGTCACACCTGTACAGGTACTCTGAAACAATCGAATGCTATTCGATGGATGGAGAGTGAGAGGGACGGACGCACGGATAGACAAAGCCACAATGGGCAAATGTTACTCTATAACTAATTAGATAGATGGATGGGTGGGTAGGTGAGTGGATGAATGGATGAATTTGTGGATGTAAGTATGTATGTATGTATGCATGTATGTATGTATGTATGTATGTATGTATGGATGGATGGATGGATGGATGGATGGATGGATGGATGGATGGATGGATGGATGGATGGATGGATGGATGGATGGATGGATGGACGGATGGGTGGATGGGTGGGTGGATGGATGGGTGGATGGGTGGATGAGTGGGTTGGTTTGGATGGATGCAGGATGGATGGATGTATAGACGAATGGATTGGTGAGTGGTTGGATGGATGGATGGATGGATAGATGGATGGATGAATTTGTGGATGTAAGTATGTATGTATGCATATATGTATGTATGTATGGATGGATGGAGGGGTGGATGGGTGGATGGGTGGGTGGATGGGTGGATGGGTGGATGAGTGGGTTGGTTTGGACGGATGCAGGATGGATGGATATATAGACGAATGGATTGGTGAGTGGTTGGATGGATGGATGGATGGATGGATGTATGGATGGATGGATCGATGGATATATGGATGTATGGAGGAATGGATGGAGAGTGAGAGGGACGGACGGACGCGTAGACAAAGTCACAATGGGCAAATGTTACCCTATAATTACTGTTAAGCAAACTAAATAACTGTTAAGTATTTTCACACAAGATTTACAATTTATAATTTTGAGTTTCTGTTTCCACTTCTGCTTATGCACTACAGATATACATAGCAATCAATCTATATGCATCCTAATTATGCACACCAAAGGCATAATTGAGATGCATAAGTATACAGAAAGAGAGGGAGTTATATAGTCCCTCGGCATGATACACCTATGGGCCTGTTCCCTGGGAAACAGCCGGGAATTATGAATACGGCAGAGATGCAATGTTGTCGCAGGATCATTAATGAGTTTCCTGTCCTGTGGTTCTTTTTTCTCCCCATTTCTCTGCCATGGGTCTTCTTCTTTTCTTGATTCTCCTCGTAATTCTCCTGCTTCTCATTTCCTCCTTCTCTTCTACCTCCTACTTCCACTCCTCGTTTTACTCTTCCTCATTCTCGTGATTCTCAATTCTTTCCTCTGCACTTCTTCCTCCTGCTCCTCTACCTCCTCCTCCCTCTCCTCCTCCTCTTGTTGTTCCTGCTCCTCATCCTCTTCTTTTTGATCCTCATTCTCCCTCCTTCCTCTTCCTCCTCATTTTCTTCATCCTCTTCCCTCTGCACATCCTCTTCCTCTTGTTGCACCTATTTCTCCTCCTCTTTTCTGGTGACTGTGGAGGAAGACCCCGTATATGTGCGAAAGTCGTTGTAGTTATTTTTGCATTTATTAGGCGCCACTATCTAATGACTAAGCATCAATCGATGGCGCTGAACAATTGTGCGTATAGGTCTTGCTTATGGTCCCTACAACGCAACCTCCTCGTGAAAGGCTCGAACCCGTATTCTTCGCGTTAGGAGTCGAACACTCTAACCACCCGGCCATCATGCCTCACATTTTAGGCCCATAAACAGTTTCTAACGACCGTCTAACCGTTGTGAGGATGTGCGTCGTCGGTCTTTGAAGCGTTATTGAACCGTAACTCTTGGCCTGAACGGTGACATTGCGTTGAACCGATTGACCTTCGACCTGAACTATGACCTCTTCGTCGGCCATATTGGTCAGCAGGATCATCGTCGACTGACCCCGGGTCGGCGCCGGCGTCAGATGGACGGCAATCCTATGATGATGTATTGACTTCTCTGCCTCATCGTCTTCACCAGCAACAGCAGCAGCAGCAGCAGCAGCATCCGCGCCTAACACATAACACCTGCACACTAATAGGAACGTCTGGCAACGATAGATACTAATGTGGGAAGAACATATTATGTCTGGGTATAAAGCCACTATTTATAGACTCAAGAAGATTACTGTCTTTATGATTTTATATGTAACCAGACATATTAAACGACCTACAATAATGACGGCTGTAGACCGCGGTTGTTGTGGTTTGCTATCAGACGTTGTGTGTCTTGAACTTCCTGGCCACATTACTGTATGTTGCTAATCGCTTACATCACCAAGTCAATATTTATCACTGTTACTACGTCATTGCGATTAGATCGCTACATGACTGTTACATAACTACATTACTGGCTTGGTTAGCTACATGTGCATTGGTTAAAGGGTAGCGTCAAGGCATCCACTAGGCGTGACACACAGTCGTCGCCATGGTATCTCAGCTGGCCTAGTTATAGCTACATTGGTTAAAGCGTACGTCAAGGCGCTTCTGAGCTTGAGGATGCCGCTTCGCATACCGATACTGGCAATATTTCAGAGATTTTAATCTCGGGCTAGCACGATCCTTACACGGGGATCTTAAATGGCGTGGCGTCCACTCAAACGGGCACGAATTAATCTGGTGACATCCTTCACCACCGCTGGTGAAGGATCTCACCCGATTAATTCATTGAAAAATGAGCAGGGTTGAGGACTTAGGTCGCTATAGAAATTGAAGCCATACGGTCGCTATAGAAAAAAGTACATTTACATTTTACATTACTACCTTACTACGTCAGAGTTTAAAAATATTGTAAATCACGCTTCTTAGAACGGAAGAATGCCTTCTAACTTCTGGTTGCCAAAGGTCAGTTTCTCGGGATTTATTTAAATGATGCATCACTGCTTCTTAACTCAATAATCAACTCCGCTTTGTTTCATCCGTGGTAATTGCTTCTCAGGTAATTAATAATTCATCTGATGATTCTTAAATCTACAGCCGCACAACTGAGGAGCACATAGGTTAATTTGCTATACCCAACGTGAGCATTCTGCCCACCTATTTGTCTGCTGGGAACACACGCTGGTATTAATTATTAACTTCATTTCATCAACGGCGTCAGCATAGATGACCAAAGGAACCATGGAGGGTAGAGGTGCTTTTGCTTACCCTCACTTCTTACCCAGAACAAATTTTTGGGGGAGCATTAATTCGTTATGACTAAACTCAAGCGTGAGAAGTGAAATTTCTGAATGTAAATCGTAAAGCACTGGCTCCTAATAATTGATGAAAAGCAAAAACGTGGTGGTGACTAAAGGAGGTCAAAATTGTGAACAGATGACCCTATGACCCAACTGACCTCGCCCTTACCTTCAAAACTTCAGGATACGTCATTGCCCTTGACGAATCGGAAAACTGTTGACGCGCTTGCAATTTGTGGCGGCTATTTTAAGACATTCATTTAGGAAGTAAATACTACCGCAGGGCATTCGTTGTATGATTCTTATTTTATGACATTTCTTGTGACAATTAGTTGTGTTGTATATACTGTAGAAGTTTACCGTAGCTGACATCGGCTGTCTTCACACTTTGAGGCAGTCCTTGAACTAGAAGAAGGACCAGAAGAACAGCTGTTTTCAAAAGCCGACCTGCAGTAGCAACATATTCCCTGATGTATCATTGGTCGTTAAGAATCAGTTATATCTCAGCAACACGCTTTGGCACTTATTCACTTTGAGCTGTTATGTAGTATAAGCTGTCTGCTTGATGATCGAATGTGACATTTGGTCTGATTTAGCACCACGAAGTGACATTGGCTTGGGCTATTTCTGTGCAATATACATGCTTTCCTTAGCGACCCTATAGCCTCCTTCCTTCTTACCGTTCAGTGTTTTTATCGGGTGAGATTGTTCACCATCCCAATTCCAGTTGAATGCTCTGGATAGGCCCCCTTTTACCGTCATTACACCACGGTAGCTGACTGGTTTGACTACTCGCCATGTGACACCAAGTGTGCGGTTTCGAGTCTCCCCTAAGACAATTAGTGCGTCGAGACCTTGAGCGAGTCCTTCACGCACAATTGTTCAACGCCTTAGATTGATGCTTTGTCATTAGATAGTGGAGCTTAATAAATACAGAAATAGTAGAAAAGTGTGTAATGTTTGCTTATGTACTGCGTGAATTATCATTGCATATCGTCATTATTAAACATTGATTTCCATTGAGCTAATCTGTCTAATGTCTAATGCACAAATTCATCAACCGATGGCGCAACAAAAACAGTCGAAAAAAGGTTATTTTATATTCCGTGGCAGGTTCCATTGCATATATGTATGTATGTATGTATGTATGTATGTGCGCCTCAGATTCAGGTTTACTGACATTGCGCGAGTTACAAGTGCTTTTAAATAAAAAATAAAAAAATATGTACGTACGTATGTATGTATGTATGTATGTACGTGTGTATGTATGCATGTATGTATGTATGTATGTACGTATGTATGTACGTATGTATGTACGTATGTATGTATGCATGCATGTATATGTGTGTATGTATGTATGCATGTATGTATGCATGTATATGTGTGTATGTATGTATGTATGTGTGTATGTATGTACGTATGTATGTATGCATGCATATGTGTAAGTATGTATGTATGTATGTATGTACGTATGTATGTATGCATGCATATATGTATGCACGCATGTATTGACGCATGTATGTATGTAGGTGTATCACATGTATAAGTGACATAAAACAATGTCGCTTACGTTCATACTTACTTTGGACCCTGTCAGCGGCGCAATACATTACTTCGAGTTACTGCTTCTGTGACCGGAGGCTGGACAAGGTGCTGACGTCTGATTGGTATCAGCAACAACTACAACAACTACAACAATTACAGATGTTACAACAATTACAGATGTTACAACTAAAGACCTGTACAGCATTGTGATAAATCAAAAACTCTGATAAGCTGCAAATGTTCAGCTCTTGTAGATGACAGCGAGTGCAGCGTTTTTAGAGGTTCCTTAAAGGCGCTACATAAGCCAGTTGATTACTACGGTTTCACTTGAAGCGACCATCGAATGATGCCCTGTGCTTTGTGATAACGGCGCTACAGAAATACTTAGTTTAGACTTGATACGTACATAAGTGTAGCTTAATTACAAAATTACCGCAGTGTGTATAGGTACATTGTGATTGATTGCTGGTGTTGTGTATGCGCTTCAGCCGAACGATCCTTCAGCTTCAGGATCTTACCTCCGATGGCTGTTGTTTAAAAAGGCGCACAATAAATTAACAATTACCTTCCCTTTCCTTATATGATTCTTTGGTCTTTACTAATCTAAAACATATGACTATAAACCGTAACAACAGTAATAGCAACAAGAGTAATAGCAACAACAATAATAGCAACAACAGTAATATCAACAACAGTAACATCAACAACAGTAATAGCAACAACAGTAATAGCAACAACAGTAATAGCAACAACAGTAATAGCAACAACAGTAATAGCAACAACAGTAATAGCAACAACAGTAATATCAACAACAGTAACATCAACAACAGTAATAGCAACAACAGTAATAGCAACAGCAGTAAGAGCAACAACAGTAATAGCAACAACAGTAATAGCAACAACAGTAATAGCAACAACAATAATAGCAACAACAGTAATATCAACAACAGTAACAGCAACAAAGGCAATAATAAAAGTAATAACAAAAGTAATAACAACCTAACAACAATGACAAAAAATGCTCATTAACAATATAAACGAAAGCAGAAGCTTAAGTTCATTGAAAAACACACATACATCTAGGCCTAACTTATAGACCCTGGACTGAGAGGCATCTATATTGAATACGGATATTGATCAAGATTAGAAAACGAATCGGTATGCGTCGTTTCAACACGGTGCAAAGATAGATCTATATATAATTATAATCACATTTAAAATACATACATATTTACAATATGTGTATACAGTTTGACTAAGAATATACATGCAATATATATATATATATATATATATATTATTGTGACAAATGTTCTTCTGTATTGCGCACACACATGAAGGCCCTGAGGCCTATATATAATTGTGTATACGATATATATTTACAACTGTCATTTATAGCCTGTATATGGCTGTCCCTTCCTTTTGTATTGCAGGCATAAACATAGTATATATAATCGTATATATAGTGTATATATACAACTGTGATGTATGAATGTCGAAGTTGAATGGCAACCATCACCAATTCCTGTTCTGTGGCGTGCTTCAGAGGCTGCTGCGCGATGGTCTGTGTGCAGTTTTAGCTGCTGTTCGTTGCATTAGAGGCGCCGCACTGTATAGCTCCATCTAGTGTCTATCACTCAAACGAAAAGCTTTTTTTTGGCCTTCTTCCCTCTGCGACCACAATGGATAAATAATTGAAGCGCTGAATTAAGTTCCTGTAGACGACGAATCGATCCCCAGACATTACGGAATGTGCTCGTCGCAATTAGGCATTCGTGGATCTTATGGGCATTATGTAGCGCCCTTGTAGAACCTTTCAAAGACTTATAAAACCCGGCAGTCATGCCGAAAACCGCCCCTCTTGGTTATATGCCGCGCCCTTCAGACCAGATCCATGTACTGTGGACTGCCAGAATGTGGCGCCCCTCTGGAAATGATCTTGTTCCATGTAATCATACAGTCCTGGAACCGCCACTGTTTCCAGGCGTAATTTATCCCATATATAGGTATATTCTACATTATTTTGTAATTAACTCCGCCACTGCCTTTTTTGGAGGTAGTGCCAGTCCCAAGCCTGGACAAAGGAGGAGGGCGACGTCAACGGCTTTTGATGCCATAAGATGTCGTTAAACTGAGGAACTACTATTTCGTTATATTTCTAGATGATGATGCGCGGCTTTTGGCTTGACCCTGTTGGTAGTTTTGTTGTGTTGGTGTGCCATACTCAGGAGATGTTCTTTTGAGGGTGATCGTTTTGAAGATGTTGTTTTGAAGTGGATCGTTTTGATGTTGATTCTGTCTCCCGCCGTGCATGATGACCTTGTCTTGTGAAGTTGACGCTTTATTCTGATGATCTATGGACCGCTGTAGTCGTTTTTGAGTGATATTTTTTGCTAGTAAATATATGCCATTTTAAACTACTGCGGTTGTTTATTACTACCTCTAGACTAACCTGCAACATATGATGATGATTATGATGATGATGAGTTCTCTGCCCGAAGACAGGTCCACTGGTTTTATGCCACCCGAGGATGAGGGAGTTGGTTTCTCGTTGCCTTCCTCACAGACAATTGTGGGTGAGCAACTATCCAAGGTCGCTAAGCAGCGGCTTGAGGCAGATTCGAACCGACGACCCTCCAGTTACGAGGGACAGACCATAACACTAGACCACCGTGTCCCACTAATTTCTGGATAGTAGTGCCAATGTTTAACGACATCTTATAGCATCAAAGGCCGTTGACGACGCCCTCCTCCTTAATCTAGGCTTGGCACGACCCGAGTACGGCAGTGGCGGCGTTATTTTCTAGATGTATGTCTATGCATGTCTGTCTAGATGTATGTCTATGTATGTCTGTATATGGATATTTATGTAGCTCTTCACAAGAATCTAAATCCAAACGTTTTATCTCAGTAAAGCAGACACCAATGGATCGCTAGAATGAAATGGACTGTCTGGTAAGTTATTGTGGCCAATGGCCTCCTGAACTGAGACGGTTACTGTTTAGGGACCTTGAGCAAGTCTTTCACTCACAACTGCTCAGCGCCATCGATTGCTACTTAGTCATCAGATAGTGGCGCTTGATAAGTGCAGAAATATTAATGATAACTTCCTCCTCTGACAGAGGCATCATGGGTATTAAACGTGTAAAACGAGTCTATAGATAGAAGATAGATAGAGCTTAGGCCTATATTCGGCCTATATATAGACCTACCTAGGGAACTGTAAGGCAGTATAACCACAAAGTTTTGTATCGTATCGGCATGATGTTCGTTACGCGGATGAAGTTGTGTCACGATGCGTGTCCACGTTCAATTGTATTTGTAAAAGTGGTTAGTGGCGCGTGGCACACACTGTCACGAGCTCCACACAAACGGAGCAGAGGTTAAGTATACACAACGTGCGGGTATCTTACGTGCTAAGCATGCACCGATGATCCCACGTTGAGTTAATTGCAATTCTACTATAATCGTGCTATCATTTGCCCATAAATAGCCCTTCACGGGCCTACGCATTACAGCACCAAGCCAAACGCTCGGTACAGGTCGATATCGGCGTTTCTGAAAGTTTCTCGCCTCCGGGACAACTTTACCGGAGTCAGACTTTCGGCGGATCACCTGCGTCCAGTGAAATTTTTAATTAGAAAAGAACAAAATATATGACCGCTAAGATAAAAATGTTTTCACTGTGCCATGATAATTATTGCTTGACTTACAATATGAAAAGTCAGTGGAGAATGCTGAACTTATATATATTAAACTTAATGTTTAGTTTATTATTTCTGCATTTAATAAGCGCCACTATCTAATGATTAAGCACCAGTCGATGGCGTTGAACAATTGTATGTGAAGGAATTGCTCAACGTCCCTACAAGTTATTGTCTCAGGAGAGGATCGAACCCGTACACACCACGTTACAAGCCGAGCGCTCTACCAAGTTGGCTAATTTGTTCAACTATAGTGATCTCTAGCAAACTTTATAAAATGAGTATATATATATGTATATATAAATTCGATAATATACCTACAATAATACACCTTCATGCAGCACGGTGATATATCAATAACGCATTTGGTCAATGATCATGCAGTTGTGGGTTCGACTCCGTGTAACGACCCTGGGCAAGTTGTTTGCGCACATCGTGACTCAGTCACCAAGCAGCATAATTTGGTACCGGCGTATGCTGGGAAGTAAACGGCAAGTCCTGCAATGCACTGGAGCCATGTCCAGGACCTTGGCATTTGCCCATTGCTGGCTCAAGGGCCTAAAGAAAAGGAAATGAGCGCCTCCCCTATGTCTCACTTGTGGGATATGGGATACTTTCCTTCACTTTGACTGTGACATGAACAGTGACGTCACCAACACCATAGAGTAGATATAGTAACAGAAAAAAGAGGTTAGAATTCTACGTGCCGAACTGCGACAACACAGTGTTATGTTGAGTACATGAAAGAACGTTGCGGAAATATTTGGTTACTCGCCTCCGCGCACCACTTAGCTCAAGCCACTTAGCTCAAGCTCGCGGACCACAAGTGGTCTACGGACCACACCCGGGGCACCACTGGTCTATATGAAACTGCACGTTAAGTATAGAGTGGGCGATAGTCTAGTGGTTAGAATGCTGGACTGTCGACCGAGAGGTGGGGATTCAAAGCCCCGCCAGGCCAGATTGATGTTTCGAGATTTCTGTTTAACTAGCCCCTCCTTGCGAACTCAGACACAAAATGAGTGCACTGTTCGCACATTAAAGTCGATGGGATGATTAGGCGATGAGGAAGAGGACTCGCCACCCGCTATCTTATGCCAAAGCTATGAAGATGAAGCCGATGACATTTCATATCCATGGATGACGCTCGGGTAAGCTCAAAGGGCCGTTCTTCTAAATAAAATGTAGAAGAGAGGGGTCTCTCAGCTAACCCCGATTGGCTGCCATGGTCATAAAGTGTGAGCGAGTTCATTTCTTAGCCTGGCATAGTAACACAGGTGGCTAATACTCTACCTTCTGTCGGTTCTTCCCATCCACAGTGTACAGCTGTTGCAGTCATTGTTCGCTAGGTAGCGCTAGTAGAGCAAAACTCTTTAAATATTGACAATCTAACACGCTAGCCGTTAGACCTTTGCGCTCAGTCGTATCGGCATCTGCCAAGAAGCCAAAAATAACTTCATAGACCTCGATTCTCAGCTAAAACCTTTTCAAGTGTGGCGAAAAGCAAACAGATGAGAAAGCTGTTTTTGGAATCGTGTCAATCGTTGTGTCACCACTGATGCCTCGGACAAATGACGTCACGCTCCGTAATGCTTCGAGTGATTTGTGTAGGTTGTTACCTATTGTTCGTTAAGATTTACAAGCGTTTGATCATCCCAGGATGGGCTGCAGAGGCAAACAATTGCCGTGTCTTGGAATTCCATGAACTAATATATATGAAAACAGGCTAAAATCTATAGGAGTGTCACAGTTTAAAGTCTGCTGATATGTATGTACGTATGTATGTATGTGTGTATGTGTGTATGTATGTATGTGTATGTATGTATGTATGTGTATGTATGTATGTATGTGTAGGTGTATGTGTAGATGTATGTGTAGGCCTATGTATGTATTTGTGCATGTATGTAATACAATGTATGTGTCTGTATGCATGGATGAGTGTATGTATATGTATTTACGTATGTATGTTTGTATGTATGTTTGTATGTATGCATATATGAGTTACTCTAGAAGTGGCGCTATAAAAATTCCAATATTATAATTACACTACATACATACATACATAACTACGTACATTTATGCATACATACGTTTAAGCCTAGATGTGTTTACATACACATGATTATCATATAATGTTCGTTGTGTGTAAAGCGATCACTGTATACAACATTGTTATGAATGTTTAATAGTAATAATAATCATAATAATAATAATAATAATAATAATAATAATAATAATAATAATAATAATAATAATAATAATAATATTATTATTAATAATAATAATAATAATAATAATAATAATATTAATAATAATAATAATAATAATAATAAGACAAATTATATAGCGTCGTCGCTTAGGCGTGTGTGCGCCGACCCCTTGTGTGTTTATTGGGTTTTCGTTCACTGTTCTGGGTCAGGAGCGCCTCTGATGAGTTTATTCTTGATGTGGCGCTTAATAAATGTCAAATTATAATTACAATATTAGCTGTTACGTACGCAATTACGATCTACATGGCTACGTGCACGGGTTGCTTTGTATAATCGCCGATGTAATGATGTCAAGCTATTGAATGTGTGGTGTCTTAGTACATGTACTTGTCGAATGTATTGGGCAGAACTGTAACATGAAAGAATCTGTAGTCTCTGAAACTTACCTTCAACATCAAGCACGTTCATTTGAGCAAAACATGTTCTAAATATACTGTCTCTGAAAATCCTTATTGTCGACTTACATAGGCCTATATATTCCCAAGAGGCCTACATTCGTGTGTGTAGTTTCCACAGCAAATTAACATATGCGTGCAGGGCTAGAGTAGTAAGTCCTCAGGCCTGCACGGCATGTAGACGGGGCCTTTCTTTCTTTGACGACGAGGGTGGAGCCGAACCAGGCCATTTGAGGACACGCTTGCGGCCTTAGCTACGCAAGCCACCCACACCACGAACTGACGGTCGTTACGCATGAGTGGTCAGGCGGAAAAACTGGACTGTAATGAACTCGTTCTGTGAAGAAAACCGCGTTTTTTAAGGGTGTCGAAATCCGATGTTTTTTAATTACATCGCTTCTCGTTTCTTCAGACTTCTGTGTGTCTGTGTGTGTGTCTGTCTGTGTGTCTGTCTGTCTGTCTGTCTGTCTGTCTGTCTGTCTGTCTGTCTGTCTGTCTGTCTGATTTAATTGTATGTCGGCACAGATGTATTCAAACTTATCGCTTGCAAATCCGGCTATCGGTATTCAACGGCATTAAGCAGGGCAGGTATTCCTCAGGTATCACGTTAATGACCTGGTCAGAACAATGAGCCTTAAGAAAGCCCCAGGGCTTCATAGGAGAATGTCGCTGAAAGATTGCTATTTAAAAATACGTGCTTGCTGCGGGAGAGGGAGGGAGGGAGGACATGGTGGCCGATTGGTTGAACGCTCGCCTTGTAATTCGAAGTGTGCGGATTCGAGTCATCTTGAAAGATTGCTGACAGCGTGAGCTGGTCCTACAATTTTAGATCGTGCGCTACATAAATACGAAACCTAAATGAGTTTCATTTCCTCTCAAGCCCGTCTCCATTGCTTTCCATCTTTCTGTCTGTGTCTTTCTCTGTCTCTGTCTTCCTATATATCTCTCTGTCTCGCTGACTACTTGCCTTGGTCCAGCATGTCATCGTAATCGTAATCTTGAGATTTCTACAGCGCTCAACGAAAGCTAAGTCGCGGGAACCAGCTTATTCACAGGCGCTCAGTCAAAACAAAATCGATAGGCAAAAGGGTCAAGATCCAGGAGTCAGACAGTCGGACGGCTACGGTGGATGCTGTTTGAAATTGAAGCGAGAAGAGAGATAAGGGGAAGAGGAAGAATCAGGATAAGATTTCTGGAAAAGAAGTGTTTTCAGTCTTGAGTGAAAGACCTGCGCAGAAACTGAAAGAGGTGAAGTGTTGGTGAGTTATGTCATGTCATTTCATGGTAAGTCATCTTATGTTAACTTGTGCCATGGTGTGCTCGTCATGTTAGACTATATGTCGACACGTGGTCAAGGCCACTAAATGGGTCATGAGTCAAATGTTATGTTATGTTATGTCCATCCAATCCGTTGCCTTCCCATTTCTCTCAGCTTAAACACGACCCACCCTAACAGCTCCTTTCCCCTTCTCTCTCTGGTCTTCTGGCAACCGGACTTGGTTCTTGACACGGCATCTTTGAACGACCCCACTGACTTGACGCAGCGCTCGTGAATAAGCTAGTGCCTTGCGCTTAGCTTTTAAGTAGCCCTTCAGAAATTTGGAGTTTACGAGTATGATTATATTATGTTAAACCGACTTCCTGACGACGCATATATAGGTCAGGGCACAGTGCACACGCATGCGCGTTGGAGTTGTATTCGGTCTTCATAAAGGAAGGAGATAAGAAAATTGAGTCTGAGGCGACGAATGCTTTTGCAGAAGAATTAGTTGGTCATAAGAGAACCTACGGACAGAATCCTTAATGTACCTCCAACACCCAACCATAAGTCATAACTGACATATAGGCGATTAGGCCTTTACAGCCTACAATGATCGTAACTGCATGGTGCATCTCTGCAGAGAATGAGGGCGAGATACTGCCGGCCTACATCGCGTGGACCCAAATCACGTAGGCCTTAAATTACGTGGGCCTACGTCCACTTAGGCCTACTTCCAAGGCCTACATCCATAGGTCGTCGCTATGCCTTGGGCCGCTACTGCGGTCTTCAAGTGATGCGCTTGCTTAAATGCAAAAAAAACAGTTGTAGGCCTATGCTATAATAGGATAGTAATTGCTTTTTTAAACTTGCAGCTATTAAAAAAAAGATATATGGCGAAGTAAACGCCTATGAGACGGCTTAAGGACACCTAGGTAATAGAACTGAACTTCGAAGCACAGTTTGGCCTACGCCTGCAGATAACAGCATCGAGATTCGTGTACTGACAACCAGATAGGCCACCAACGCCGCCGCCGCCCCCACCACCACCCCACCACCACCACCACCACCACCACCACCACCACCACCACCACCACCACATACTTTCAAGACTGGAGAATCCGAAACATACCTACAAAATTCTGTTGCTTAAGTCTCTTCTCTCTTTTGGTGACAGAAGAAATGCAGTTATTCCACTCCGCTCCCCTCCTCTCTCTCTTCTCCTGGCAACTGGACTTGTTTCTTGACATGGCATCTTTGGACAAGCCCAAGAACTTGACCCAGCGCTCGTGAATAAGCTGGTGCCCTGCACTTAGCTTTTAGGTGGCGCTTTAGAAATTTCGAATTTACGATTACGATTACAGGAACCTCATTCTGTAGCTAACTTCTAACTCTTACCACCATTGGGTTGTATATAGGCCTACTGGGGTAATTTCTAAAGCCTTACGAATAACCAGATAGGCCACCTAGGTCAGCACTGCTACCACCACCACCAACACCGCTGCCCTACATAGGGTCCTATATGGTAGGACATATGAAGCCCATATGGGAATATTGTCATATGGGCTTCATATGTCCTACTTATGAGGTTGCTGTTCGGTTTTCAGAGGTTTACATATATAGACCTATATGTGTGCGTGTCACTTACTCTTACATGATACGCATTTTCAGCCCGCTTTAATGCAATATTATATATATATATATATATATATATATATATATATATATATATATATATATATATATATATATATATATATATATATATATATATATATATATATATATATATATATATATATATATATATATATATATATATATATATATATATATATATATATATATATATATATATATATATACATATACCAGCTGAAAATGCGTACCATATAAAAAAATAAGTGACCTTTTCACGATCAAAGAGCAATTAGTTTGGCTGTAATGACGTCGTCTGAGTTCGATGGGAAATGGAAGATGGGAAGAAATCGCAGCCTTAATTTATTCGGTGCCCAGGGTCGGAGCTCTATGCCTACAGCCGAATGTTTAGTTGAGCAATTATTCCCTAAGATATAATTATTAAATGATTATTCTCATGGAAGTAATTGAAATTCGACCATTTGGATTCTCCATCCGTCGGTCCTAGACTCTTTCGCCCACAGGAAACAGGACGAATTATGCATTTGTGTTTAGACTCCATACCCCGAAGGATCTCAGCTAAAGCAGGCGAAAGTCTGCACAGGCATCCAATTATATTATCCTTTATATATACTTCCTTTCAGCGGAAGTTCCTGTGCGACACGACACCGGCCAACACTTGAACATTGACTGTAATTAATCGCCATTACCTTTGTTATCACGATCGTCATCATCGTCGCTGACGTCACGACCACCATCACCAAATTACTACTAACTTCGTGTGAGGACTGTGGAATTCTGGACATCACCACAACTTCCTTTTGGTTAAATTTCTAAATAAATGCATTTAACACGCCTAAATATGTACTTCGACTGAACGAGGAATCGTTAGCTTTTGGTGACTGAAGAAATGAAGTTTCTACACAGGAAACGCATTCTGTTGCTGACTTCACATGCCTACTGCAGTTGCGTTATACTGAGACTTTTCTAAAATTAGAATTTATTAATGAGAATTTCTGAAGTCGAATTAAATTTGGGATACGTGACCCTATGGGTGGATCCACGGGCCAATCCAGCCATAACCCCAATTTGATTAACGGGAGGCATGCCATTGAGTCCCACCATAAATCGGTTAGTGGAAGGGTTGTCCATAGATGCTGGAAACTAAAAACGTGGCAAGAAAACGGTCCCCAACCACGTCATATCAGACTTTGTGCTATAATTTGGCAGGCTGCAGAGAAGTTTGTTGTAAGCTATGAAAATATAATACCACGGTCAAAGATGTTAAACTTTCAACTGTTTTAATACTTCCGGTGCGACATTGCTACATTGTGCTACATAGCAATGACTTAAAGACATTCAACATTTCAGGTGAAAAATTTACAGAATCGAGCACTTCTGATACCAAACAATTTCAGTAATATACATGTACAGGTGTCAGTCATATATGTCTATGTTTCAAAAATAAACTTTTACTCATGTCTCTCTATCAACAGGACTAACAAGTTATTCGAAAGGCAGGCCATCAACATCCTTTTACACATGGATAGTTAGAGATTTACAATGGAACCTTGTAATACTGTGACTTGGCAGTCATTTCTAGTCGGTATAATAGTAAGATCACATTACCATGAGGTCACTTTTATTTGAATTTATTTTTATTCCATGTCCCTGACCAATTCGTATCAGAATTTGCGTATTAATGAAGCATGTTATAAAGATGACCTGGTGTACTTCTCACATTTTGCGGATTTTCAAAAGAGCAATACCTGCCAACAGCACAGACTAAAGTGGCTGGAGTGCTACTAGACACATTATGTCTGATAACGAATCAGAAACGGTATGGCATATACAGCCAGAAACCGCTGTCTCCGTGGTAACCACAGAGTATCATGGACTGAACGTGTTACAGCGTAGCTTACATTTAATTCTGCCTTCTGCCCGTGCACCAGCTGCCTTAAGGTAAAGGTGAAAGGTAAAGTTAAACACCCTTGCTACATGCCTGTCTAGATACTTCTCAGCAGAGTGATCCCATGGTTGGCAGGATCTTTCAGGTGAAGTGCAAACATGATGAACAGCAATTCAAATGGAAACCTTTTTTAAACCTACCAAACTGCACTGGTACTCATACTGTATATCAATCCTGAAAGGGTGGTGGGCTAAGTGGGCCCATATTTCCTGGTACTCCAAGGCCATCCAAGTAAAAACGGAGCTTGACCTTGCCTCATTTTACTATGCTGTGCTTGCCAGCATCATATCCACAGCATAAACCCACCCAATGTGAAACACACTCAGAGAAAAATGGAAGGTAAGGTAAGGTAAGATAATCATTCATTTATTGTAGGCTGCTATCAACACTAACCCTCAGAAGTGCTGTTTTGGGTTGAGAAATCTTTTGGCTGAAGCGCAGATGCAGCTATACGAAAAGGGACAACCTTTCCTAACAGGTCACATGGTTTGACAATAGATAGTCAATTTCACACAGTGCACCAGGATTTGAACCCTGGACACATTAGGTGAAAGGCAAATGCATTAACAATCTGCCATCATCCACTGGGCCGGTGTACAATGTCACTGTCCAAAATGTGTCTATAAGAGATCTGGCCATATTACTGTCTGACGCAATGACGTATAATCTTCAAAGGACTATAGAAAATGCAGACCATCAGAAGCATAAGAACAATCTAATCAACCATACCGCCACAACAATCAGTTATCTAATCTACTGACTTCTATGGCGCCATTATGATAGAAAAACAAAGTTCTGTTCACTTATCAAGTACACAACACGTTCAAATAAATTAAATCAACAACATGGGACACATATTCAACAATTATAATGTCCAACATTTGAAGTAAAAGTCACTGCAGCCAGTCGACTCTTAAAGTCACTTAGGCCAGTTGACTTAAAAACAAAGCTTCTTACACCGGCTTCTTAACTGGAATAGAGTATTTCTGTGGAAGTGACATTTACCTGGTATTATTTTCCAGAGAGGAATTCTACTGAAGGATTTAGCTCCCAGTATTCCAAAGACAAGAGTCCCTTGGAGAGAATGCTGACTCAGTTACACCAGAAATGTGTTACAACCATGTCTCTGGGAACCATATCAAGAACCGCCTTATCAAGTGGTTGTCTTATATGATTTATTTTTCTATTTTTTTGGGGACCACATGACAGACTGCCTTATATCCGAATTTGTATTATACTCAAGTGTACTATAATGAGTATCTGGTGTAATTTGCTTTTCTTACGAAAATATGTTGCACCTAAATAAGTAATACCTTAACTAAGTACCTTAATTCTGCCATCTGCCGCACATTTCCTATAACTGGTTCCAAAGAAACAAACATGCTCAAATACTTTGACGCAGTTTTGGTTCACATGACAAACTTTTCTGATGGGAAAAATTCTTCAGGGTACTGCAAATAACTGGCAAGCCTTTCCCCTGCACATTAGCACCAAAACTTTTTTATTCATATTGTGATTACAATTACACTATTTCCAGTTGTAAAAGAAAATAACATACTGATCCAGAGTAGAGAAGCTGCTTTGATACCTGCAAAACATAGGTCCAAAAAATCCAAAGTACAAGTAGTACATAATAATGCAAAATGCTGCGAGTATTTAGACACATCAGGATTTTTTAATACCAGATACTTTGTGTCATCAGCCGAGGAATAGTCAATCAGAAAACAAGATACAATCGAAGCCAACAAAGTCTAATTAAGCACTTAATTAACATTACACAGATCCAGTAAATTCAGAAGTTAATATAAATGTGCAACGTCCAGACAACATTCATCAAGCAACAAACAATTTCACTCAAGTCAACAAATGACAAACACTGAAACAGTCAACAGGATTCGAACTGCAGTCCAGAAGCTTCATGAGTATCAAGGACTGAAATAAAGTGCTACAAGTGATATTACAGAACGGCTAAAACTATGTCATGGCTTGGCATGAAATCAATTTGCGTAACTTTCACGTTGCTGAAACAATCAACACGTCTTTGAATTTTTTGCAACATGGTGCATGTGGTGCTGACCAAATGAGACTCAACCATATTATTTTGGAAATTTAGGCTGGCAAAGAGTTTTCCGTTCATTGCTACCCTTATTATTTCTCCCATGACCAGGACTGGAACCCATACCTCTGAACCAAAATCCTGTAACGTTACCTTCTGTATTCATATACAATACTGTACAATGTATTTAAGCATTTATGTAGCACCTTTAGAAGATCTAGCAAAGGCGCCGAACAGTGTCAGTCTACCTGGCATTCATGTAGAAAGCCTTTACCTGCACACCTTTCCCCAACTGAACATAACAGCTGTAAGGGTTTAGATTTAAGGAGGTACTCACATCGAAGATGATGACCTTTGAGGTTATGCACAGTTTGAGTGTCGATTTCAAATTAGGCCCAAGATATGAACCTGGGTTGCAGAAGCGAAAAGCCGCCACATTACCTATACGGCTACCACATCACCTCTTCCCCAGGCTTATATAGCATCTAACTGTTCAAAGTTAGCCATGAATTTAAAGAAAGGTGTCCTGTTGCTGGATGCAGTGGTCATGTTTGCACATCACCTGAAAGATTCTTTGACGTCAGGACCTACTGGGGAGTTTCTGCAGAGGCGTGTAAACAAGTACTTTACATTTACCCTTTTGTCTTTTACTCTTGTGTGTAACCAGACACATTACCAATCCAAGTCATTCAAGAGTGAAATGTAGACGTGCAAAGAATAATCACTGGACCAACTCAACTTTCAAGTATTACAAAATTATTTCAATTAAAGACTTGTTATTTTAGCCAGCAATTTAAACTGCAGACTTCTATTTGTAAGACTGCGGCATTTCCATTTCAGCCCTGTACTACCCACATCAAATCTGCCATAAAAGGAAAATCTTTTACTGTTTCTATCTGCTGATGGGAAAGAGTAAAAGATGCTAAAAATTAAAACCAACTGCACACATATTGCTAGTCAAGAAGTGCTGTTGACAGATCGAGACAACAGAAGCAGTCGCTGAAACAGCAAACTTAACAACCAAGACCACCACAGCTCAACAGGAAACTCATAACAAAAGTATACAGTTTTATGAAGATCAGCATTTGTAACATTAGAGTCTTAGCATTTACAGAAAAAATACGTTAAACTATTTTCGACAAGTACTATCTATCATGACTCACTCTGTAACAACAATACACATCTGATTCACCTGTAACACAGTTACATTTGTGGGGCATGGTAGCCGATGGGATAGACCGCTCAGCCTGTAACACGGGCAGCACAGGTTCGAGCCTCCTCCCTTGAGACGGCTATGTATAGGGATCTTGAACAAGTCCTTCACTCACAATTGCTCAGTGCCATCGACTGATGCTTTATCGTTAGATAGTGGCACTTAATAGATGCAGAAATAATACTAATAATATCTAATCAGCTAAACAAGAAATCCAAACTGAATTAACACCATTTGCAGCAACAGATTTTCTTAAAGAAGCAACTTAGAAAAGGCCCACTTAAATTGGTCCAACAGACGTTGTCCTCTCAGGCTTCAAGAGAGTGATACTATAGAGGCCAGTTGATTTGCTATTCAGCTCAGACAAATTGAAACACCAATAAAAGTTGACCGAAAACCAGCCAACAAACAGAAAACAGTTTCTTCCTAATTTCTTCTGTAACTTTATCAACAATCCTTTTCCTAAACGCAACTCAGTGAAACATGTTTGCATTAAATAAGAACCAGTTTAAACTCTTTCATGGTATTTTTGTTCTCGTAGACTTGTAAAGCCTATTTGCAATAATTAAAAATAACTAATAATCAGTAATAAGTGTAAAAATCATATTAGGTGCATTAGTAATTATTACAACTGTAATACTGGAACCCTATTCTGGTTCTCTAATATCTAACATATTAGGCAAAAACTAAAGGCTTTTCAAAAACCAGATTTAAATCAGCAAAACTTTCTCATCAGCCTCTTGAAACTGATGTAGGTCCTGATGACTTGTGGAAAGAGACTAAAAGACTTGAGTCTAGATAAGAATAAAGTCATGTACTCAGATAAATGGATATTCTTTAAAGAAAATTTAAAGCTTCAAATTTGATGCATAGGTAAATGGATATTCGTTAAAGAAAGTTTAAAGCCTCAAATTTGCTGCATATAGTAACAATAATAATAATAACATCTCCTAATCATTACGGGATGAGGATAGTTAGTTCCAGATAATACTCATAAAGCTGCACTGATTATTTGCTCCTGATGTATCACATGAGTGATACCTAGGGTAAAATAATAATCATAATATTTAATAATAATGATACTAATAATAAAATAAATAAGATACCTTGATACAAATACATGCATACTCTTTTATGCTGATGATAAAAATCAATCCTACATGAGAACACTGGTTCTTAAATTGCAAGGGAAACAATTCTACCTTAGGTAAAATGACAACATTGTTACTAATATCGGTGGAGTCCAAAACTGCATAATAAACTGGAATTCGTTAAATCTGAGGCACAAATCAGACACAAGTGATTTCCAGACACTTAATACATCATGACTTAATAAAATTCGTCAGATGACAGGCCAAGCGTCCTCTTAAGATCTTAACCTGCGTTAGCTAAAGTGACATTTAAGTTCATCACGAACTAAAATCATGCGCAAATGATTCTAGACTTTCTCCTTTAAACACTAGCAGCCAGAAAGCACATTATCCTAAAATCATCTTGAAGGCAAGATAATCATTACTAACTACAAGACTTAGAACACTGTAACAAGCGTAACCCACAGTAACTAACGTCCCATCCAATATAAGTTACCAACTCCGCATACTACATCACTTCTTAACAACCCAGATGACAAGTTGTGACTAACGTTTAACATGCCGCCTTTTGGTGGTTTATTTTTCTGGCCACTAAGATGGGAATGTGAGAAAGACAACTAGAATCCGAGAGAGCTGGACAAACATTTTATTTTATTTTATTTAATACGCTCACAAGAAATAACAAATGCAATTCATAAAACGAACTGAAGGAAACTGTAATTCCATGAGTCGTCCACGAAGATTGTTCGGGAGCTGTGATAAAAGAATTAAAAATGAATGGCGTCATTCTAGGCCACTGTGTCACTTGATAAGGAAACTGCAAAAGAAACAAAAAAGAATACCTTACGATTTCTCCAAACAAATCTACATATTATAAACGTTTTTAAACAGTACTACAATGTGTATCACTATAGGGGCATGTACAATAAGGCTATGTAAAGTGAAATATCATAAGGGAGACAAGGAAAAGTAAAGTATTCAGCCCTGAATCCATTATCTCCAACTATGAAAAATCAGAATGTTTTCTGTTGCCCCACTTCAATGTGTGCTTCTGAACTTTGCAAGAGGGGCATTATCAAATTTCAGTTGGCATGTACTGTACTGCAAAAATGACCCTAATTGAACGCCACTTTGCTGTTCTGTTATGGGCAAGTGTGTGCGATTGAATATCAGACAACATGTGTTTTTGGCAACTGTTATTCCCAACGATGCTGCTAGCTGTTACAGCTGATATAGGCTGTCCAATGTAATGACAAAGATGAAACTTATTAGCTGGTGTAGTGTAGCTGATTTTACGGAAATTATGCTATGTAGTGTCATGCAGCAAGTACCACATGTCAATGCATCTCACGTGCTAAATTAGGTGTCATCTGCAGCCGTTGCATAACCGTGTTAGGCGAATTCATGCACAAACAGAATTGCACTGTACAAAGAACATTTGCTAAAGAAATGCAATACTAATTATCTACCTAAGGATTGTCGAATGGCTGTTGCTTCACTGCATGGACAGCCTTAATATTTACAGCGTTGTTTAACTATTTGGATAGCCTTGATATTTAGGCTGTTGTTTACCTATCTGGATAGCCTTGATATTTAGGCTGTTGTTTACCTGTATGGATAGCCTTGATATTTAGACCGGAATACAGACAGCAGAAGACTGAAGAAGAAGACAACGGTCCCTAAGCCACACAACGCTACGACTACAACCGAAAACACAGCAGAATGCAACAGTACTTGACAACGACTGGCTCACAAATGTTACACACAACCCATCTGCAATGCCTGTCCCTCTTGGCCTTCATAATATTTTGTGCCTAATCGACAAAATGGTTTCCACCAAACCATCTTAGAATGTTTCATTTAATGATACTAGGTCAATCTGTAAACTTTCCACACATAAACATTACCAGTATTCATACAGAATTGAAATACTTTGTAAATATTTTGGAGCTAGTCTGATTTATTTATATTAAACAAGGCAGTTTAGCAGTTCACAAATGTAGAAAAAACTAATATCTCAACTACAATTTGGTGATGGAAGGCATCACGGAAGCAAAATATCAGTATCATATGACAGTATTCTTCAAACTCTTTCTAACGGTGTTGAATAAATTACAGTGTTACCCATCTCACGTGACCATATTTCAGTCAGAAGATGACCCATCTTTTACTTTGTGCAGTTTTCAAGAGGTTCCAATGCAGTTGGTAATTAATTAAACTGCCTCAAAGTAAGACTACAGTAAGTAATCACACATAATCTGCCAGAGAGATCCATTTAGACTGTTGTTAACCTATTTGGATATCCTTGATATTTTTAGAGTGCTGTTTTCCTATTTGAATATCCTTGATATTTAGAGTGTTTTGTTATTTGGATATCCTTGATATTTAGAGTGTTTTGTTATTTGGATATCCTTGATATTTCAAGTGTTTTGTTATTTGGATATCCTTGATATTTCGAGTGTTTTGTTATTTAAATATCCTTGATATTTCGAGTGTCTTGTTATTTGGATATCCTTGATATTTAGAGTGTTTTGTTATTTGGATATCCTTGATATTAAGAGTGTTTTGCTATTTGGATATCCTTGATATTTAGAGTGTTTTGTTATTTGGATATCCTTGACATTTCAAGTGTTTTGTTATTTGGATATCCTTGATATTTCGAGTGTTTTGTTATTTGGATATCCTTGATATTTCAAGTGTTTTGTTATTTGAATATCCTTGATATTTCGAGTGCTTTGCTTTTGGATATCCTTGATATTAAGAGTGTTGTTTACCCTTTATTGAAAGCCTTGAAACAACAGAGAATTCGGCACTGCTTACCTCTCCGTTTGCCGACAGCCGTTTTTATGGCACTTGCTTCGTTCAGCAGAATGATACCAATGACAACAGCAGCATCTGGCAGCAACGTTAAAGATTCTGCCAAGCAAACATTTGGTTTACATACATCCATTAACAGCAGCATTACTTTCATCCACCAGTATTCCATGCAGGGATGTTGGGATGTACTGCCTTCTACTTCATTCATTCATTCAGTAACACTATCATGGCAAGTAAATTTAAACTTGTTTGTTCAGTAAACCTGCATAGGTGTCTGGTTTATTCTTTTATACATTGACTCATGGACATTGATTTTGTCTGGTTGAGTGTTATGAGGTTGTTGCACGCTTTATGAGGTTGTTGCACGCTTTATGAGTGTTATGAGGTTGTTGCACGCTTTCTTTGAGACTGTTGTTTTATTGTGTGTGTTATAAATTGCCATTTCATAATAAATTTAAAAATTCAAGATATCTACTCTGAAGTTTCTAGGTCTTGAGCTGGCAAGGGGTAAATCCTAAAACGTCCCAGACATGGAACCAGTACACAGCATTGAAATATACATGAAACCAATGTCACCAACACATACTAGGACTAGCCATTTTCTTTCCATAGTAAGGGTGCATAACAGTCTAGTGGTAAACAAACCCAGAGGTCATGGATTCAAACCATTGCCAGTGTATGAAGCTCTTTCAAGATTTTTGCTCCACTTGCATCCTCTAGTTACCAGTTTTCGCAAAAATAACAATCTAATCTGGAAACTTCTATAAAGCTGTTACTGCAATGCACAAGGCCATTAAGACAGCCTCAGACGGGACGACAAACTAACAAAAAAGGATACTCAGTGCAAATACAATATACGTCTCGACAATCAGCTGACTATCTGACCACGGATGTACGTAGAGCTGCAACGAAAACAACATCAAAAACTGCAGTTCAGCAGAAACCAGCAACACGTTACAAAGCAAAGAAACCAGAAACAGAATAAACAACTGCAGTTGACTCTCCTCATAACATGTGTCATCATGTATGTATGTATGCTTGTATGTATGTATGCTGGTATGTATGTATGTATGTATGCTTGTATGTATGTATGTAATTATGTATGTATGCATGTATGAATGTATGCTTGTATGTATGTATGTATGTATGTGTATATGTATGTATGCTTGTATGTATGCTTGTACGTATGTATGTATGAATGTATGTGTATGTACGTATGTATGTATGTACGTATGTATGTATGCCTGTATGTATGTATGCTTGTATGTATGTATATATGTATGTATGTATGCTTGTATGTAGGTATGTATGCATGTATGTATGTAGGTATGCATGTACATATGTATGCATGTATGTACATATGTATGTATGTACGTATGCATGTATGTACATATGTATGTATGCATGAATGTATATATGTATATATGTATGTATGTATGCATGCATGTATGTATGCTTGTACGTATGTATGTGTGTATGCATATATGTATCTGAACATTTATTTAGCGTCTTTTAAGAACCTCACAAAGGAGCAGAAGCACGGCTGTATAAAAGATCGAACAAGGTGTATCTGAAAACAAGCTGAAAATGGCTCATAGGGGGGACATCATAGTCTGGTAGCTTTTGGAGTGTCACCACCTTGGAGTTGGCTTAAGCGACTGCTCTTCTTCATATGTGGCTCTTGCAGGTGACTTTACAAGGATAGGTTGAATGCTTCATTTGCATGACTGTAATGTACGACATCTGTTATATAGCATCTTCTCCGTACCTTACAAAAGTGCTGCCTATGCCAGCATAAATGGTGGTAAATTCATGAAGAAGAAAAATTCATCAAGAACAACATGTTCGTCAGTAAGCAAACAATGCTCATATAACTAGAAGTCACCATTGGTGGGTTCCTTCAGACATGCAGAGCTTGACCTATGGATTCCCATCCATCATGCTCACAGATCCTCGTCCGCACAGTACGAACGCAATCATGATTGAACCAGGAAACTTATCCAATGCCTTTTACAAAATTTCATACAAATATGATCTGTCATAGGAAATTCTACTTTAAAAAGCAGGAGACTTTTGCAATGGATTGGGTATAATGAATTTTACCACTTCGCCGTTCTGGTGGTTCGTATGGATAAATGGCGCATCTCGAATATGGTTCCACATCTGCCCCGATGTCATGGTAAACAACAGTGCCTAAAAAACATAGAAATTAATATCAAAATGTTAAAATATTCCACAGATAATTGTTGCATTGGTTGAGGCGGCAGTGTTGATGATTATGATAATGTTCATGGTGATGGAGATGTTGAAGAAGATGATGACAACATAGATGATGATAATGATGACTGTAATTATGATGATGGTGATGAAGATGAAGGTGGTGGTAGGTGTGGTGGTGGTGGTTGGGGTGGTGGTGGTGATGATGATGATTATGATGATGAAAATGACGATGATGATAAGTTGATTAATGATGTTGATGACGCATCTGTTCAGTTGCTCCATCAATGTACCAAAGTGGCTGTAGCCCAGGCTGACTTGTTGTAGAAGAATTCCAGATTATTGCGTTTGAAGTAGACTAATCCAGCAAGAAGCGTCAGTAAGACCAGCACCAGCAGAGCCCCAGCATAGTTCGGTGGACGCAAGATTCGAATCTGAAATCAGAGAAGAAATGCTACGCCTGACTTGAAATACCTTTATATAACAACACCTATGACAGCAATATCATCACACAAGCAACAATCCATAGTATACTGTACTCAAGCGGTAAACCCTGAAGAAGTCCACGACAGTAGAAGTTGTACAAGAGGCCCATGGGTCACAAGTTAGCTTCTGAAAGGTTCGACTCCTCAGGACAATGAGAAAAAATAAGAGCAAAAATGACCACAACAAGAATTTAAATATCAAACAGAAGTTTCGATCAAATAACAGGAAATTTTGCAAAAGGTTACATAAGATTATCACAGTAGGTAATGAAAAAGAATAGATGAGACAGAAAACTTCAGACAAAAAACAATCAACCTGTATCTGAGTTCTGTCGAGGACAAATTTTGCAATGGCTTCAGCTGAAAAACCCATCCTGAAAAACAAATCACACAATGTTTTATTAACAACACAATAAAAATTAGTTAAAGCAAGTAATTTCTTCCAAACATTTTCTGCCTTTAAAGTAGCTGTTTTAAAATCAGAAGTCATGGTATATCAAGGAAGTTCTTTCAGTATGTGACTTTTTGTTCAAAACCTGTGCCGCTCTCAAACTTAATGAATGAAAAACAAGACACTACATGCAAGATCTGAAGAAAAGAGAAAGAAAGACATAACATGATATGGATAAATCACAAGGAAAGCACTTGCTTCAGCAGCTGAAACAATGGATGCATTCACTAGCACTCATCACTGCAAAATCCCAAATCGACAGCACTGGAGGAAATCACTGATGATGCTAACGCTGATTACGATGACAACGACGACAATGACAATGATAAAATCTAGCGTTCAATTCTTTAGTCAGTCACAAGAAATTACAGTTTACTTTACCATGTTCATTCTATTTCATTAAAAATCAATAATTTCAATTCTTTATTCAAAACCATGGAAACCTTACCTATCGACCGCCATATTATCACCCGTCTTACGTTTCCCTTTTGGTGGGAAGTGCATGAAGACAGGCGCCGTGTTAACTTGAAGCTGCAATCAAAACATTTCATCAATTGTTCGAATCAACATCGAAAAACATCATGTGGAGCATCTTCGCAATGTACCATCTTCATAGTGGTAACCAAAGCAAGTTACTTCACCAACAACCGACAACATTTACAGAAAAGAAAAACTATCAAAACAAAAACTAACTAGCCTTCTCAACGCAGATTATCTCTGTGCTAGTTTGGCAAAATGTCCCTTCTGGGGAGAATCCCATTGTTCCCAATTAGCTACGACCTTTTCTTGTTCTCTTATTATATGCAAGATAGTTATATATCGCCTTTTCTTAATGTACTCAAATGGACCATGCATCCAAGACTTATTATAAGTATCATACTGTAACCAATTTCTAGAGTTGGACAAAAAAAATTGGCATTACTGATTTACAGCTCCTCACCTACTACAAGGGTGGCAGAAACCCCTTCTTATCTCAGGGAGCTACACATCCTCAAGTCATCTCGGTCAGAGAGCCTCTTTCTCCAGGGTGCCTTAAGTCATCTCACGACAGGGTGACCAAGTCATCTCACGACAGGGCGCCTCCAGTCATCTCAAGACAGGGTGCCTTAAGTCATCTCACGACAGGGCGCCTTAAGTCATCTCAAGACAGGGTGCCTTAAGTCATCTCACGACAGGGCGCCTTAAGTCATCTCAAGACAGGGTGCCTTAAGTCATCTCAAGACAGGGTGACCAAGTCATCTCACGACAGGGCACCTCCAGTCATCTCAAGACAGGGTGCCTTAAGTCATCTCACGACAGGGCGCCTTAAGTCATCTCAAGACAGGGTGCCTTAAGTCATCTCACGACAGGGCGCCTTAAGTCATCTCAAGACAGGGTGCCTTAAGTCATCTCAAGACAGGGTGACCAAGTCATCTCACGACAGGGCACCTCCAGTCATCTCAAGACAGGGTGCCTTAAGTCATCTCACGACAGGGCGCCTTAAGTCATCTCAAGACAGGGTGCCTTAAGTCATCTCACGACAGGGCGCCTTAAGTCATCTCAAGACTGGATTAGATTATTAAGTAACCTATAACAAGAGCTCTGCGGGCTTTCTTTGCCCCTGTTTCCTCTGCAGGCGAAAACTGTTCTTTTTCAAATCAAATCAAAATCAAAAATCAAAATAATTTGTGATATAAACTATAACTCCACACAACTTCTGTGTGGAGTCTCTTACGAACACTCCACTGTCCGGATTCACAAAGTTCATGCCATGCTAGCCAGGCAATAACATAAACGGTTTAATCCAATCAATCAGTTATACTTCTCTTCCAGTGAACAAAAACATTCTTCTGGAGTAATTGCAAAACCAATGATTATGTTTGATGGCAGGTTTATAAGTATGGAGCCTTCCTGAGTACTTTCCTAAAGTGGTGCTATATAAGTACTCCAATGCAATAAAAAAACAGTTATTGGAAGAGTCATATGTATGACAAAAAACAACACACAACAGGTGGTTGCCACATCTGGAATTCAAGGCCAATAACTGTCCAAAGCACAGATGTGTGAAGCTAAGTTAAAGCTAAATGCCTGTTCTACCGAAATAATCAATAAAAACGTTCTGAGATATTTTCAGTAAATTTTAAAATCTGATATAAAATAAAATAAATTGTTTTGCACATGACAAACATTTATCCATAAATGGTAACTGATTAAAATTCACATAAAATTTCCATCTTATTATGAAAACTTATTAAAGATTTCAACTGAAGAAAACAGAAACATAAATAATTCAATGATAGACAAAATAAAAAATAACATGAATATCACTAGAACTTAGCAAAGAAAAAACTAACTCAGGGCCTAAAATCAAACTTGGTCCAATAAACTGTATTTTAAACAAAACTTACAAATACACAAAAAGCACCAGATATTTACAGTATTGAAAACTTCAGGACCCTCGTCATAATCCACCAAGGCAAAGAACAGAGTCTTCGAATATGCGGTTCCATATTTCCAGGAATTTGCAACAATTTCATACTCGGAATTTGCCTCCCTGCAAAAACAGTACACAATCAAACTGTACCAGTTAAGATAAGGTAAAAATCAATGAGCTATTACCTTACAATCATGCAAGGAACAGTGCCGGGAGCAAGAGCAAGAGGAAGACCAAGGAAGAGGTGGATGGACAACATCAGCGAATGGTCCGGTACAGCCACAGAGAAGTTGCTGAGAGGAACCGAGGATAGGAGTGGATGGAAAAGAATCGTCTACAATGCGACCAACCCTCGTACCGAGGACGGTTGAAAAGAAGAAGATTACCTTACAATATATAATCACCAACACATCAGACGGGAAACAGAGGAGGGGAAGACCAAGGAAGAACTGGCCAGAGACCATCAGAGATGACCTTGGATGTTTGGGGATGTTGTGGGAAGAGGCAGGAAGACTGGTGGTCGACAGAGATGAACGGTGAAGCTGCACTGCCTGATGTGCACACCTGCACAGGAATGACTAAGCACTAAGTAACTATTTAATGGCCTCAAAACCACTAAAAAATGCAGAAGAGAATGAGATGTGCAGTGCATAGACAAATTCCGGGACATCACCATATGGTAGTACAATGGCAGTATCACGAATAAATCTCAGAAACTCAGAAACAAAAATATGTGTTAAGTCCACTTTACACATGTAAATTACAACATATAATACTCTATGAATGGTGTAGTGGCCTAGTGGTCAGTTTTCTGGACTTTCAACCCAAAGGTCAAAGGTTAGATTGCCACAGTCAACGATAAATCAGTTTCTGTTCCACTAATGCCCTCTAGCAAACTCTGGCATAAAAACAGCAAGATTTAACACTAAAGGAAAAACAATAGCACCCCAAGGCCAAGAAAATGAAGTCGCTAACCTTCAAAGTCATCCTCACAATCGGCTAAAAGCACTGATGATCTTACGATAAGGTTGCTGCTCACTGATTTACACACCTCTATCAACATTAGTCTTCAAAGGCATAGCTAATGGTTAATTCCACTAAAGGACAACCAGAGTTTGCCAACAAGTTATCAGTTTCACAAGATTCACCAGAATTCAAACTCTGGACACAGTGGTAAAAGGTAAAAGCAATTTTCCACCATGCCGTAGTAATAACAACAGCCCTTATAACACATCTTCCATTGTATATATATCTCTGAATCCAATTAATAGAATATTTGCCTAATAATATTTAAAAACGCTTAAAAATGGCTCATTGACATATCTACAGAGGTGTTAGCAATCATTAGTACTTGACAGCCATGTTAGACGTTGACAAGCCAGAGAACCACCTTCTATGAAACAGCTTGCACCAACTGATTAGAATTTCTTGCCTGATGGTATACCCAAGACTGAGAAATAAAAGCATGGCACAGAGAGCAAGAAAAACAGTTGCATACAATTAATCGTAAGCTCAAGATTTCTACAGCGCCAAAAGAAAGCCAAGTCGCATGAACCAGCTTATTTACAGGCCCTCAGTCAAAAACAAAACAGATAGGTAAGAAGGGTTCGGTTCCAGATCAAGAACCAAGAGTCAGGGAGGCTGGCAGTCAGTCGGCTACGGAGTATGGTATTTGGAAAAGTACATGTGGTATTAAATATGACTTATCTGGCCCTTTCCTGTGCAAAAAAGAACGGAAATCGACCCAGCCTCTCCACTGGATTATGATTTTGGATTGTGATTCTGACATGAGGTGACCATCAATCAATGCCTAGGGCTTCATAATGGTGCTATAGAAGTCTTTAGATTTGATTAGATTATAAAAATCTGTTCTTACTTGCATGCCCCACACTGGCGATGGCTCTGCAGGGCTGTCATCATCACAACGACCGAATAATTCCTAGGTGACGACTTCACGAAAGTGTGAAATTTCTTGCTGTCGAGGCGAATTACAGATCGTCGGTTCGACATGTCCTCTAGCTGTGCCACTTTTTCATCCAGCTGAATCTAAAGCATGACACAAATTCATGTAACAGGAAGAGATTTACCTGCGACAACCTGGAATATTTCAGTTTTTACTCTACAAAATGAAATGCTCCGTGGGAACGAAGCACTGGTGTACCAGTCATCATTCACTGGAACATCATTTCTGTGCTGATGACTCAAAAGTCATTTGACAGTTTGTCTTGTGATTCATCTGTGCAGCTGTTTCCCGAAAAAGAGTTCCAAAGTGTAAGACAGAAAAGACACGCTGGCTGAGAGCTGTCCTTGTCCACGGAAAACACAGCTCTCGGCAGGCGTGCCTTTTTTCTTATATAGTTCGGAATAGTTCGAAAATGTTCGTAGCATACTTGGACCACACTCTCTTATAACTTGGAACAAGGCCAATAAAGCAACTCGTAAGAGTTCCCCAAATACTCGGAGAACGCTGGCGCTAAATAAATTATAACATTCGGCACAGCCGCAGTCTGAGTTATCGGCAACCTACATTTTTACTCGGTGCGACAGACACCACAAAGCAGATCGTAGATGAAACTAATAGGCATAAACGTAGAACTTTTGGCAGAACCATCCTGCAGATTACAACGTCTGTTCCGAGAAGAAAAAGTTAGAAACAGTCATCAAAATTGCATAAACATCAACGGCTACAACCACGACGGCATCCCTCACCGGTAACGTCTAAACGGCACCTGATACAGTAAGAAGTATCACATGTAATTGGCAATTAAGGTTTATAACTATAAGAGAGGCATTAATTACGATACTTACGCTTTACCAAAAAACTAATCATAACAATAATTTGAAAAATGATATCCGCGAAGCTTCACATTTCTCTGCCTAGTGCAGTTATCTTTCTTGCCATCAATCGCTGCCGGCCACATCGTAGGCTGCTGCCCTGCCTTTCGGAACGGAACGACAGAGCAGTTGAATAAACCTCATAGCAGTTCCAGCCATAGGGTCACCGTACCTCCACTTTTTGGGCTAGAGGATCGTATACCCCCACTTTTTCATTCGGTTCCAGGTCAAGAGCCAAGGGTCAGGCAGGCAGTTAGTCAGACGGCTGCGGTGGATGGAAATTGGAGCTGCAAGAGAAGAAAGGGGAAGAGAACGATTCGGATAGGTTTTGTGGAAGAGGATTGTTTTCACTATTAAGTGAGAGACTTATGCAGAGACTGCCCAAAAGGCCCAACGACTGCGAAACACATTAAGCTTCCTATCATGAGTTATCGACCTCGGCATTCATCAGAAAATTTCAAACTGCTTTCAACTATTGTGCAAGTGGCCAGAAAAGGGCCTAAACATGGAAAATGGTATTTTCACACATTTTCTTACTATAAGTGTTAGATAATTTGTCGAACTAAACTTGTCTCAGCAGCTAAATCCACCTACTTGTCTCATTTGGTCTGTGTATGCTCCCTTTTCCTAGGTTGTTATGGTAAGGTAACATAACATAACTGAAGATCTATAAAGCGCAACAAATTCATCAGTAGCTGTCCGGACCAGTCAGGAAAGATCCGCGGTCAAACATGGCAGATTTCAAGCGATTGTGGAACAAAGGATCTTACATCGTGACAAATGCAATATATTTCCGAACTCTTCGTCGCACTCTACCCTTGCCGACAGGTTCTCGCGTTTCTTTTCTGACAAGATCTTTTCAGCCAAGACTCGGCTTTTCCAACGTTCTCTCGTCTGAAAGGCTTTCACACCCTAAATCTCCTCCACCATTTCTCAGCTTGTTCCAACCAACAACCTTGACTGACATTCGCAATCTCATTTTCTCATCCTCTTTTCTCACTATAAGTGTTAAAGTGAGAAAATAACACTTACAGTGATTTTTAGCGCATTTGCGGTGTATTGAGCTACATTATCTGGCGCTTTACAAATCTCTTTGTAATAATAATATAATAATGTGCCTCGGACCTCATTTCTGCCGCCCTGAAACAAATACTTCGACATATTGGGCCCAATTATCACATCCATAGTCAGCCTCTCTTTGGCTGAAAGGTGCTTCCCCGCCATGCAGTTTCTCTCCTGCCATAGTTTACCATCTTCTTAAAAAGCCATCTCTCCTTTCAATTTTATTTTAAAATCCTGGAAAATTAGTTGCCCGTCGTCTGAGCAATCACTTCATCGCACAATCTGACGGCAAATAGGCCTACCATTGAAACCGCACTACTTACATCTCGCAGTCACGCAATCAACTTCATGGACCAACGAAAGTAAACTGCTCTTATTCTCTTGACCTATCTGCCGCTTTCGATACTGTTGATCATAGCATACTACTTCACTGCATCGTACATTGATTTTGTCTTTCCGGTCCCGCCCTACGTTGGTTGGCATCTTACCTGAAATGGCGTGGCGCTCAGTCAAACAGGCAGCGGTGGTAAAGGATCTCACCCGATAAATTCTTTGAAAAACGAGCAGGGTCGGGCCCACACGGTCGCTATATAAAAACCATGTACATTTACATTTACCTGCGCCTTCGTACTCAGTTATTCCATATCAAGCAACTTATTTCTGCGCCTAGTGTCTTCATTGTGGCATCCCTCAAGGTTCTGTACTGGGCCCGCATTGTAAACGATTCAACTCGGTTTATTGCTTATAATAAATAAATAATAAATAATTTCTGCATTTATTAGGCGCCACTATCTAATGACTTAGCATCAATCGATGGCGCCGAGCAATTGTGAGTGAAGGACTTGCTCCAGGTCCCTACACAGTAACCGACTCGGAGGAGGCTCGAACCCGTACTCTCCGTGTTACAAGCCGAGCGCTCGATCCAATATGCTATCGGGCCCCATGTGCCTTACCTTGTATGCTGATAATACTGAGCTATTACTAGCATTTCGACATTTGGATCTTCATGAGCAGGGTTCACGATTGGGGAACATTGCTCAACAGTCTAGGAAATATAATCCGCACATACATGTTTGCAGTAGCGCACGCGACTTTTTTTTACCGGGGGTCCAATATCTGGATTAAAATCGAGGGAATCTGAGACAGTGAGCGCCGACGGCATGCTAGGCCCTACCGAGTGAGGAGCTTGCGACACAAAACGCTTAATTTGTAGTATTTTCGAAGCATTCTTTCAAGGTATTTGCATTGTATTCTTGCCTTAGTCTGGGTCTTTCATTCCAATACAGAAGACGAGGGGGGCCATGCTTTCTGGCCCCCTAGATCCGCCGTTGCTCGGAACTCTGTGCTATGGCATGGTCATCTTACTACCACTGGGAAAATTTCCAATAAGATTTGTTTTATATTCTCGAGTTCTCTATATCAGCGTCGTTGTTAATTTTGGTGCTGTGCGCTTTCAAAATGCGTAATTTAATAAAATAAAATATTACCTCGCATTAATCGAACTCATTTAGTCTGCCACGTTTTCACTCAAATAAACCGTACTTACTCTTCCCGTTCTTGTTCCATGAAAGGAGTGAGAATACTCCGAGCACACTCGAAGCAGAGTGGGACGGGTTCTAAGATGTCCGTTGCCTCCATCGAGATTATGGAAAAACGCTTTGACCTACGCTTTGACCCATCTACTGTACCTGCAAGATGACCTCTCTCCGGCGTCTGCCATATGACGTCATTCGGGGGGGGGCGTGGTTGCCTCCATGCGAAGTGTTGTTACATGAATTGCTGCGCATTCGAAATCGTTTTCTATTCGAAACGCGTATTATGGCCCTCTGTCGACGGAGTTACTGAGGTCAAAGGTCCATTCCGGTGCGCCTCATCGTCAAGTGAAATCTGATTTCGGTGGTTGGCTGAATGGATGAAGACCGGCGCCAAAGGAGGAGGAGGAGGAGGAGGAGGAGGAGGGGGAGGAGGAGGAGGAGGAGGAGGAGGGGTGCCTTGCGAGCAGGATCCCTTGCACGTCCAAGACCTTCGCACTAAGCGCGGCTTCGTCCTGAATTCGATTCCTTGAGCCTGCAAAGTGTAAAGTGAAATGTCTCTTCCAGCCATGCTTATCGTAATCGTAATCGTAAATTTGTAAACCGCCGCTTCAAGGTAGCCTAATCAGAGGCACTCCCGGCCCATCGTCCCAGAACTGGGAATAATACGGTCTTCAGGCGCTTACGGAAGGGGAGGGGAGAGCGAGAGAAGCTATCGTCGAAGGTCAGCAGGTAAGTCAGCAGATGCACGGGGTCGGAAAAATGTAGGCCTAAATGTAGGCGCCTACACTGTTTTACATAGCGACCGCGATAGGCGTTGGATCAGCTTGGACAATGTTGCCGACATAATAGTAGTAACTGCATTTAGAAATTAATATAGGCCTAACGCCGCTTAGGAGAAACTAATCACAAGCACTCTTTAGGCTAGCCTAAACGACATTAAATGTCATTAACACGAAGTTCATAGTTAGCAAGAAGTGCTCAGATTACTAAAGAAAAATAACCAATGGCGAGTTCCGGCGAGCAGAACCCAACCCCAAACACCCCCCTCTGTAGCTGCCACGCTGTCTCTCTGTCTGACTTTTGGATCTTGACCTGGAATCGGACCCTTTGCCTATCGATTTTGTTTTGACTGAGCGCCAGTGAATAAGCTGATCCCCGCGCTTTCGTTGGGCGCTGTAGAAATCTCGAGATTACGATTACGATTACGAACGATCAGGTTCCCTTCCAGAATTAACAGATGACACAATTACTATGTAGTGTTAAACTATATCTTGCGGCTGCCAGGGCCGTTGACGTCGATCTTACCTTACCTTATATTTGGACAGAGCAATATTTGCAGAAGAATGGCGCTTAGTAGTGATTCCAATGTTTAACGACATCCTATGGCATGAAAGGCCTCTGACTTCGCCCTCCTCCTTCATCCAGGCTTGGGACTGGCACTACCCGTGTACGGCAGTAGCGTAGCCATGAGTCCGCAACTGCGGGGGGCTAGGGCCCGACTCTGAGAAAGAGGGGGCTCGCTCTACTCCCGTCCCACCCCTAACCTCTTCTCTTCCCCTATTCCTGCCTTCCTTTTCCGTTGTCTACCTATTTCCTGCTCTCCTGACGACATAATCCACAATGCGTCTGTTGCCTTTTGCAAATATGTTATATTCCAACCATCGGCCGTTAGACAATGCGTCTGCGTGCATCCACGGCGCTATTGTCTTGGACGCGGCGCTTCTGTCATGACCGTCGGTCATTGAAGCGTGACTTCCTAGCAATAACTTGCTCATTCGACGTCGCCTGTGATCCGGAGCTCCCCTCTCATTCTCTGGAATCATCCGTTGTTCGTTTCTGCTCGATCCACGACGGGTTGATTGATAATCCTCAAGTGGATGAACAGAAAAAGAGACAGGAGGGAGAGAGACGGCGGAGGAGAGGGAGCCGGATGAGGTTGTAATTGACGCCGGTGAGTGGCGCGTTTTATGAAAGACTACCTGGACGACGATGGCGCAACGCAGCGCCACAATTGGACCGTCAAGCGAGTGAGGTGCAATAGGAATAGGGCTGTCGTGCAAGTATACAGACTGTGCTGTTAATAGGAATAGGGCTGTCGTGCAAGTATACAGACTGTGCTGTTAATAATACAATTTGCGGGACCACCGTCGTTACAGCCAATAAGTGGCAACCGGCATCTTACCCTGCTACTGCTGCTGCTGCTGCAAGGTTTACTCTAAATCAGCCGTTTAGGTGACATCAGAAGCCCAGGCAAGAGGCATAATGGCCTCCATCAACGACGGAAGTGTTGCCTATCACCAGAACAACTTCTATGCGCAGACGTTTCAACAGGTACAGAAATAAGTCAGTATATTTTGCGTATTCTTCTTCGCTGGAGATGAAATCAGAGCTTCTCGACCGTATCCCAGACATGGCCCGTCGTAGCTGCCACGCTGTCTCTGCGTGGCTCTTGGATCTTGACCTGGAACCGAACACTTTTGCCTATCGATTTTGTTTTGACCGAGTGCCTGTGAATAAGCTGGTCCCCGTGCGTGGCGTGGCTTTCGTTGGACGCTGTAAAAATCTCGGGATTACGATTACGATTACGATATCCTGCTTTCTTGTGAATGTTCTCTGCTTGCCTAACTACAGCAGCTTCCTCTGCACTTCAGTAGCCTTCTCATTCTGGATTCTGAAGCCTTTTTCGTGTGTACTAACCTTCTTCGGATCTTCCTCTGCATTTTTACAGCATTCTTTTTCTGCTTTATTTGCTTAGCTCCTTTCACTGCTTTTTCATTCATTCATTCAGTCAGTCAGTTTATATAGCGCTTTTTGAAGAAGCGCTCCCAGCTCAGCCAGTAGCGTAGCCGTCGGTCAGGAAGTGAGGAACCCGGGCCCGACTCTGAGAAAGAGGAGACCTTCTCAGAGCCTGATTTAGTACGAATGCGCCTCAAAGGGCCCGCTTGATTGATCTGCTGGGGCCCAACATATGAAGTTACGCCACTGAGCCCAGTCTTGGCGAAGGAAAGGAAATTTCGAGTGTCGCCTATAATGTTAAATCGATTGTTTTGTTTGAACCGACTGCAATGCAGAGTACGACGGGCAATGAGGAAGTTCGTCTTTGCTGTGGTCACAACGAAGCGATGCTGCGTTCGAAAGGGTCGGCTGCTGCTGCTGCTGCTGTAGGTGATGAGGCCCATCAGCATCCTCACCACCATCCTCATTACTCGCAGTGCCATCGAACTATGCCACCCCTAACCACGCTCAACAACGCCAAACAAGACATCGCTTTCTACGTAAGTCGATTACCATTAATCATATAATATGTATGTATGTGTATGTATATATATATGTTATGTATGTCTATATGTATGTACATGTGTAGATATGTATGTAGGTTTGCACGTATGCATGTATGAATGTATGTATATATGTATGCATGAATGTATGTACGCATGTATATATATGTGTCTGTATGAATGTAAGTATATATATGTATGTAGGCCTATGTATGAATGTATGTATGAATGTGTGTTGTTAGTATGTAATATACGTATGTATGCATCAAAACACTTAATATAGCGCCCTTAGGGCCTCAGGAAAGTACCTCATGACGTGTATATTTGCTGGCTAGCCTAAATCATATATTCGGTCTACGTCCCCAGAACATGCGCGAACAGTTTCCCTTAACATTCGGTAGATGTCGCCGCAGTAGACGGCGTTTTAAAACCGGCCAACGGATCGGCTTTCACATCTCTTCGACTCGGGTTCGAAATCGTCATAGATCTCTCAGCCGAACCGTGCGTTACCTCGGAAGCCTCTATTCGGGCAGCGGCCTATGTGGCTCCTCGTATTCACAGTTCTCGAATTCACAGCATGGCAGCCATAGAAATTTGATGGAATTCGATAACCCTATTGCTGAATCGTAATCGTAATTCCGAGATTTCAACAGCGCTCAGCGAAAGCCGCGCCGCGGGGACCAGCTTATTCACAGGCGCTCAGTCAAAACAAAATCGATAGATAAAAAAGGTCCGGTTCCAGGTCAAGGTCCAAAGGTCAGACGGAGAGACAGCGTGGCAGCTACGGGTGGTGGTGTTTGGAGTGAAGAGGAGAGAGATAAGAGGAAAACGGGGTGTGAGGGCAAAAGGGTGAAAGGCAAACACAAACTATATATAGGTCTCTATATATCGATTTCTATACATTATGTAAGATATCAGGCCTTGTATAAAATTCGATATATATATATATATCATATAATAATAACGACATTTGCATATGCACATATACATAGTATAGATTTAGTCTGCGTTGCATGATGCATTTACATATTTCACTTTTTCAAGAAATCCCACCCTGATCCATCGAATCCGTTGCCTTCCCATTTCTCTCAGCTTAAGCACAACCCACC